>PNEQ01035542.1:0-17465 GCA_003012365.1 Medauroidea extradentata | reverse complement strand
AAGAATCTAAACCACTTACACAGGAAACTGACAAAATTAAAAGAAAAATAAAAGAATCAGCCTATATTATCAGCAATAGTAATATTTTCAGTCAACAGAGCATTGAATTAAAAAATATGTGGATCCCATTGATTAAAAGAGAAACAAATTTACAGCACAAAATAAAAACAAACACTCAACCCACCACAACCAATCAGAGCCAATACATGCTGCGCGACCAATCAGGAGACAGCTCGTCTCCCATTGGCTGAGCACGATAAGGGGCTTTACCCTATATATACCCATGGTTTTTCCAGTCTCCTCATCAGTCGCACTCGTGTTCTTGAACCCTGTGTGTCTACCTGATGACGGGAACAGATTCCAGTTCCCAAAACGTCGTTAATACTGACTGTTTGGAAAACTACTGTGTTTTGTTTCGTCTCATCATTTGTGTCGTTTGTTGTTTTTTCTGTTTGTGTCCGACATCTTTGTGTTTTGCTTAGTCTCATCGTTGTGTTGTTTGCTGTATTTCTGTTTTTGTTTTTGTTTCGACTCATCGTTGTGTCACATGTCAACTTAGCTGTTTTTATATTCTTGTTTTTTTTTTTTTTTTTCTCTCTTTTTTTTTCTGTTTGTTCCTTGTTTCATCGGACCAGATTCCAGTTTTGGAATTTCATGTTGTGTATGTATCATGATGACTAAAGCATACTCTGCTTATTTATGTTTTCTTGTATTATTTTTAGTTTTCTTTTGACAGTCACTTATTTCGCAATGGAGTATGTCCAAGTAAACAAATCCAATAAAACAATGCCTGGTATGTAGGCAAGAAGTGCCACCTCAGCCAAGGAATTGGCTTGTGTATTTACCGTGCTCTCAGGAAAGTGCATCATGTGATAAAGTTCATTGAAAGCTTATCGCTAAATCAAGCCAAGTATACGTTAAAAATTGTCAAGATAACTACCTACATTCAGCTCTCTTTTTTTCTTTCAATTAGTCTTTATTCGAAAAGTAAAATCTCTCGTACATTCCAAAAGAAATGTGTTGAGTTTTGAATCTGATTTGTTGCTGAGTGGAAAAATGAAGCATTATTATAATATGATTTTGCTAACATGTTTTCCAGTTGACGCTACACATTTCAACATATCATGGTCATAGAACACTTTTTAGACATTTTCAAGGACACTGTGGGTTCAAGCCACTTGCTGCCAGATATTTCATTATTTCAGTAGGACATGCATACAATTTCAATGATTGACCAACCCTGCCTTTATTCGGTAAACTATATTAACACAGGTTTGTAATCAGATTACAGATCCCTAATACAGTACACAATGGTAGAATCATTATTTAATAACACACACTATTTTCGGTAGTCTGTGACATTTTGTATTATGTAGACTGTTCTTGGATTATGTGGATTTAACTAATGGATTTTCATCCTTTAAAGTCAAATGTTTATAATAAGTTACAGAAAATTTTACAATAATACGAATACAGTTATAAAAATACTTATGATTTAAATTGATCACTTTTGTTAATTCTTAGCTTTGCTTTTGTATGGCTGTTTGTTATGAAAAACAGAATATATATATACATATATATATATATATATATATATATATATATATATATATATATATATATATATATATATATATATATATATATATATCATATTTTACTACTGTGTCACTGCAGCATTAATGGTTGAAAGTTTCACTTTTTGTTTGAGCAGGAAGTGTACATTTAGCAATCCTCCATAAGTGTCCTGTCAGATATGGTACAGTTGCTGTATATGTAATGGGACTGTACATTGAGTTTCTACGTGGATGCCCATGACATACCACGCACTCTGATAATATACCCTTTCACAAAACAAATGACTTTGACAGACAATACACAGTCTTGCAAGCAACACATTTAAATATCATCACGTTTACTCTCTACACTTATAGTCCCACTATGGTCAAAGCTATAATTATGAGTTGTTGAAGCATGTAGCAGAAAATCGTAAAGTACAGATTGGCAAGTGGCAGTATGCATAGATGATTCTGTGTTTTTCAAGATTTCAGGGAATAAACTAATTTTTTTATTCGTGTGTTTTTTGATAAAGGACGAGAGAATTTTTTATAATGCACAGTTTGTGTAAATATGTAAAATTCATTTAGCCTTTTAAATTAGCTAGTATTATTATATATTCTTGTAAAACTGTAGTGGTTCTGTACCATACACAAAATGTTACAATATTTGATATAATGAATGAGAAATAAAATGTACAAGTAACTTTTTCAGTATTTGTAACTATGCCATGATGCTAGTTTTCTGTTTTCTAAAATTTTTATAGTAACAAAAATTTGAAAAAAATTAATTTCCAACAGTTTTGCTTGTTTCTTTAAAAAAATTTACTTTATGTTGTGTTATATGAAATGATTATGAAGACAGATGGTAGGCAACTGTTGATTCGCTGTATTGTTTCAGTAGTAAAATGTTTCCATGTGCTTGAAAGTTACAAACAATGCTTAGTAATTGGTGGTTGGCAGTGTTGCAGTATGGCTTTGATACTCTTAATGCAATATAAATTTGAACACAAATGCGTTTTGTGGTTTTGTGTTATCTGTGGTGGAGTTAGAATGGAAATCAGCAGGTTTTTTATCAGCATACCTAATATGCTCTGTCTCCTGAGCAAATTTAGTATTGTCGAAATGTTGGAAACTGATACTGTGCAGCAAAAAAGTTGAGAGAAGAGGGAAGGCTGCAGGGTGGGAGAAAAATTATTAAATTTTTACATATAGTTTTAATAAGCTCTTGTGGATTTTCTTGGGCTCATAGTAAATAAGTCCAGGCATTATATTTTGTTTTACTGGCTTACACTTTGTGAGTTGAAGACTAGATTTTCTGTACAAATTTATGTGGGTATGTCACATAGGTGCTGCCAAGACTAAGGCGTGTATGCTAAATTATTGTAGTTTCATACAAAAATTGTTTGTATTTAAAAAAAAATTTTTGCATATATTTGAGTACCTGTATTTGTAAGAGATAATTTTTATGTGAAATATCACAGCTTAATACATTTACTTTCACTCTAACTTATTTTATTTGTATCATTTTAGTAGCTTTTACTTTGGGTAGGTAGCAAAAATAGTTAAATTGCTAGATTTACATATGGAACATAAAAATATTTTCTTTGCAGTAAATTACTATTAATGTAATGTAAGAGTTGGGCAAGTGTTTGGTACATTTGCACGCATTGCAGTTAATCTCTATGGGTGACAAGTTATTGCATCCAATGGCTAATATGCAGATTGCATAAAGTCTGAAAAGGTGATGGAGTAGTTTTTTGGGGGGAGGGGGGGGGGTCCTTCCCCAGGAAAATTTTGATTTCATGGTGTAAAATGATTAAGCAGTTTTCATATATAAACTTTGCATATACCACAGGCAGGAATATTAATATTTTTATTAGACAATTTATTTATAATTTTTTTCGGGAGGGATTTATTATAACACCTATCCCCCGCCAGGCACACCCATGGTTTGGCATAGTTATAAAATTATGACTTTTTGATACAGAGCACTCTTAAGACAGCACTTGATTGATACACGTTACTGGTATCCCTTACATGAAGTGTGTCTTTATTGTTTTACAGTACTGTACCGCACAGTACTTACTCAGTAAACTGAGACTATTAGTGCCGGTACTTGTGTACTAACTACTGGTGTTTTGTTCTATACAAAGCACTATGATCCTATGATCACTTTGTTAATTGGTAGATATTCGAATATAAACTTGTTCAGTATGAGTGCTAAGATCTAAATAGCTTAACATTTGTACTAAACACTACTTGACTTCGTGACTGCTTTGTGCAATTGATAACTTGTTCCATTAACAATATTTGTCTACATTTGGAACCAGCAACGTCAAATTGGTTGGGACTGAGTTAGTTGAGTGTGGAGCCATTCTTATGGTTGGGCAACTTTACATTTGGTGTGCTGTGGAGGACTGTATGTCATTAGCTGCCGTTTACCTCTCCATTTTGTCATATTGAAGACAAGTGACTTGTAACATATACTAGAATGTCGCAATGCAGCGAAGTGTTTGTATTGTAGCATGTGCAAGTTAGCGACTCCTGTGTTGAATGTAGTTGCAATGGTTGTGCTTGCAGAGAACCTAGCACCGGCAGAGCTGAAGAAACTGCGCAATAAGCAACGCAAGGCGCGGAGGAAGGCTGAGTTGGAACGACAGCAGGCGGCTCAGGCTCAGGAGAAGAGAGAGCAGCACAATAAGTCGAGACAGCAAGGAGACACTGAGCCAGATGCTCCTCAGCAGGATGAGCTCATTCCAGAGAAGCTAGCCAGAGTCGAGGATCCTCTGGAGCAGGCCATCAGGTTCCTGCAGCCCATGCAGACACTCGCCGCACAGAGAATACAGACTCATCTCATGGCCTTCGAAATTTACTTTAGGAAACGTAAGACCAACCCACACCACACCTGTCTTGTGTACTTGTGTCTAAAGCCAGTCAATAAAAAAAATATTTATTTCAGATAAAGAGGTTCTCACAAATATTCAAACATGTGTTAGAAATGACATCTACAAAAATGTTCTGAGATTATTTGCAATTACATTTTCTATAAGTAACTACAGTAATAATTAAGTACAAAATTAAAAATATGTGTTGTCTGGTTGTCTCTCTCAAGGCAATGCCAATATAAATAACAAAAAAAAAAGCCAACCTAGATGCTGTCAACTGGCATTCAAATTTTATGTAAGAACAAAATTACGTGGCAATTTTCAGTTTACATACATGATTTTGCATGTTAAGTTTACATTGTATCATATTTATGTGCTAAGGATACAGGATCACTCCAGTGTTGTTTCACCACATTGCAGATCATATTTTATACACCATTTTTAACAGTACATAGTAATGTGGCTTTGAATTATCTTTAATATTATAATTTCATGTTCTTCGTGCAAATATTAGTGGTACTAAAAAAATTATTCTTCATGGGTATGGTACATAACTTTTTTTTGTGAAAAAGTACCTGTTTTATTTAAATTGCCTTATTTAACTATTTTTGTTGTTGAAGCAATCACTTATCAAGAGTGAATTATTTGTTTTGACTTGTCCAAAGCATCAGCATACAGCTTCTTTTGTTCAGGTCAGCATCCCTACTTGCATATTTGTCAGCAGAGGCAGTCTACTGTTTATGTGTTACTAATGAGCTAGTGGGATGCAGGGCTTTGATAATACAGTCGTAAATGATGACTGTGTTGTGAGGTGTGTAAGTATGTGTGTGGTTCTTGTTGGTGCATGCAGAGAAGCCCCTGCTAATGCTACAGTCGATCAAGCGTGCGCATCGCTTGGACCCGGAGCACCCGCAGCTGCACTGCTGCCTCGTATTGTTTCACGAAGGTATGTCGAGGTGGTTGGAAGACCTAGAGGCCCCATTGGCCAGCGTCATACACCAGCAGATAGAGCCCATCTCTGGAAACAGGAGTGCTCACCAGTTAAATCAACAGTTCCTAGCAGCACATGCTCACAACTTGGAGGCTCTCTTTGAAGGTACTGTATGTGTACATTGTAATGGGAGCTTCACATTTATTATAGGGTTTGATATATTTTTGTGTTAAATTCAAATTGTATCTTAATCATAACATATGTTTTGTTACTTAAGTTACTCTGTTTATGTGTTATCATTTTAATATTATATTTCATTCTTGTTTATTTATAGTCATTTCACTGTTGCATATTAGTTGTGCTTTGGACAATCACTAGGGCAAAAAACTAGGGCAAAAAAGAAAACATTTTTGTCTATGGTGAGACATGTTTTTTTCCTGGCAAGAGGGTTTTTTTTTTTTTTTTATTAGTATATTGTGCAAAAATTTGTTGAAAGGAAATATGTACCATGATGGTTTGTGGCAGCATTACATTTAGTTTGTTTCAAGGTAATATAGTTTCAATGTAATTTATATTTGCAACGGACTGAGATTTCTTTTATTTTGGATTTTTGAAGACCTATAGTTTGTTACCCAGAGACCATGCTTTACTAGCTAAGCCGGAGCAATTTTTATAAACATTTGATTGAACAAATCCACTTAAAAAGCAGAGGTGGTTGATTTTAAAGTAAAAGTAAAATGTATTGATTTTTTATTTAATTTCAGAAGGAAATTTATTTCTAATTTCATTTTATTCTATAATTTTCAAAGTTGTAGTTGTTTTTCGTCCGTTGAAGTTCATTTTATTTGTCAATTTTGATTGTAGTTTGGTGCTATGTGTTATGTAGTTACTGAAGGAATGACTAGAATATTTAGTTTTTCAGTCTACCTCAACAGTATGTTGTTGCCACGCACCATTACGTCACTAGCTGCCTTGGCCGTATCTGGGGGATTGGTTCACTTATCCCCTTCTCCCTTTCCTGCTTGGATGATATTGTTTTGTAGCCTTTTCACCATATATCAAGTGATCTGATATTCCTTCAGTACATTATGTATCCTTATTTCATGTGTGTAATGAATTCTCATTGCAGTAGTATGTATCAATCAGGAGACATTTTCATATTCAGAACCATAATTATTTAACTGTGTACTCCGAGAATATTTACCGGTTCTTGTTTCCGTGAATGACATTGATGATGTAAATTGCGTTGAAGGAATGATGCAGTGCAGACAACTAGTAATACCTGTCAGTAAAGCTGACGGAGAGAATGTCGGAGAAGCCACAGTAACGTCACAAAGCAAATATTGGTGACAGTTGTTCCCTTTATAGGTTATTTTGAACAGTAAGAGAAAATAGAATGTGTGGTCATTTGAAGTAAGGGCATAAACAGTTGGAAGCAAGGAGGAGCTGCAAGTCATGGAAGTCTTCAAGTTATTTATAGGAAGTAAGGTGAAAATGTTTTCTTAAGATGATAACGTATTGGAACGTGTCCTACAGTATAGTTCATAGTTTTTTCTTAAGAGCTATGGAAGTGTTTGGAGAAAATGTGGTGACATTAATGTTTTTTGTGTGTCACCATTAGAATAAAAGATGATTTTAAATCATCCAGATATTGTAAACGCACTAATAATTCTCAACTAGATGGTTATCATCAGTGATGGCACGTAACGAATTACAAGTAATTTTGTTACCAGTAACGATTACTTTCTGAACAATTCTTACTTGTAATTCGTTACTTTTAGGAAAAAGTAATTTTTACTTGTATTTTACTTGTAGTTAAATAAATAAAATCGTTACTTATGAGTATTCATTACATTTTGTTTACTTAATAGATAGAGTTTCAACGAATAGTTTTCTTCAAATTTAATTCCAACCGTTTACCGGCATAAACCACAGCAATGGCGTAAATAGATACACACTATTGTGCATAGACTGCTGCTATTCTGTTTGGTTTACAGCTATATGACCATGGTTTACAGTAGAACACTGGGTGCCATATTTAAATCATAAAATATTTATTTAAAGTCAATATGACGGCACATGTTTCAACTTCACTAAAAAAAATTTTGTTTCTACAATGCTATACTTCTATGGCCAGTGATTGCTCTAGGCATCTTATGAAATGGCGTCGCCAAGCAATGTTACATCGACTGAATCAAGAAACGATAAATATATTTCCATTTTATAATTTTAAAAATTGCTTCGAACTTCCAGGTACACAGTCGACTGAAAATATGCGTGTTAAGTGCAAATTGTGTGTTGGCTGTAAGCTGTTCAGTTCGGCGTGGAGCAGCTGGGCTCATTCCGAAACTAAAGTTTTCATGGTTGGATGAGAAAGAAAAAAACAAATTGCCATTCACTGCATTTAAAGATATCTTGGGTGAATTATATAAAAGTTTGCATATATCACTTCAAAAAGAGGCCCCAACCATTGAAGAAGCAATTTTTTCTTTCAGTTTCCTCCTCTTACCCAGTTTTAGAAGAAATAAATTCATATCTTTTGATCTCTGAATTCAACATTAAAATGCTTAGCCACTATCCCACTGTTAAAGCTGCTTTCTTGAAGCATAATGCTTCTTTAACTTTGAGTGCACCAGTAAAGACTGTTTAGCATCGGCAAAGATGTATTGTCACTTAAGAGAAGAAAGATAGGAGAAAGTAATTTTAAGATGCAGTTATTCTGCAAAGTCAATTCAAAATATTGAAAGTTTTTTTTTCTTTCTTTCTTTCTTTCTTTCTTTCTTTCTTCTGTGTGATAAGTAATAATAACGGGGCAGTTTCAATTATTTTCTCCTAGAATGATGATTTATGATTGTAAAAACTATGTATGCAAACTGCGTCAGTGGGGACTAAATATGTGACATGACTTCTAGTAAATAGTTATTGAATTGAAATTTATTTCTGCGTCTACATTTGATAAATATTTATTCTGCAATGTAATTACTACCATGTTTTTGTATTGCAAAATATAATAATGTAAATAAGAAAAAGTAAGTTTGCATTAGAATGTGTATTAAAAATTTCAAAGTTTACTAATTACTTTTGTGGAAAGTAATTTTTACTTGTAACTAGTTACAATTTTATTCAATTAATTGTACTTGAGTCCAATTACATTTTCTGTGTACTTTTACCATCACTGGTTATCATTAATATTCACTGGTTTCAGATTAATTGAACAGTGAACTGCTTCAGAAATAGATTTTTTTGAAATATTTTACATATTTTAAAAAAATTATGTTTTGCAAGAGGAATCTTGGAAAATGTTACATCTTTACTGAGACAACCATGGATGTTTGATCAATTTTATTTCATGTCTTCTACTAAATTGTTTCAGAAGTTCATCAAGTGATTCTAAAGTAAACTCTATCAATTCATGTTGTTCTTCAGAACACATGCACTCATGCACCCTCGTTCTCTCTCTCTCTCTCTCTCTCTCTCTCTCTATCTCTATCTCTATCTCTATCGATCAATCAATCTTAGAGTATGTATATATGCTGTAGTATGTGAAACCTAGTCATCTTGATATGATTGAACAAATATCAAGTTATTTAAGACTTAATATTGAAGGTTTTTTACATGAAAAAAGCCTAAATACAATTCAAGCTCTTCAGTGCCTTTTGGGAGTGTAGGCAGTAAAGGATTTTCTATCCCAAAAACAATTTTTCAGAATAAAAGACACATTTGTGTTTTGTAGGTCCTTAAACCAGCATTATTGTGGTAATGGTTGCATTGAGGTTTACCATAATGAACCTTATTTTGTTCTAAGTACGTACTAAACAACTGATAACTTTTGGTCAGAATACGTATACGTAAGATACAAAACGTTCTGTGTTAAAACTGGCCAGTTTTCAGGACGGTGGAAGAAAAAATTGTGTATCATCAATGTTATTTAAAATATGAACTATTCTGAATTCTGTTGCTAGCCTGGGATAAATGACGTAATAAGTACAGCTTTACTGACACTATATTTAAGAACACTGGGAAAAAAAACCTATATAAAAAGAATCCAAATTTGGAGAAGAACAAATAACATTTAAAAAAGAAGACAATTTGAAAAATGTAAGAACTTAAAACACCTAATAAAATGAAGAAGAAAAATTGAACAATGTAGAAACTTTAAGAAATAATTTTTTGAAGAAATTGAATGCAAGCTATCAGAAAAGAAGAGGAAACTTAGTGGCTTCAGAGAATCAGCAATGTCTTAAACATGGACGCACTCAGGATTTTGGCATGGGGAGGGCACAAGATCTAATACAAAACAAACAACTACATGCTGGTGGATCTCTACAAAAGATCTTATACGTTACAGTATATTGGTTCAGAAACACTTTGCTTGCAATAACCTCTCATCAACGCACACATACTGTACATATGCAACTATACTGTACTACTAGTACACTAGAAGTTGATACAAAAAGTTGAAAACTTCACCCCCCTTTTTTTTTTTTTTTGTTTGGTGAGGGAGGGGAGTAAGGTACCCCAAGTGCCACCCCCCTGGGTGCACCCATGTCTTAGAAAGGTCATATAACGGTCCTCACTCGTAGCGTGGGAACTCGTGAACAACATCTAAGCATATATTAATTGGGTGGAATGGGCGTGGTCTGTCTCCCGCTGTGAGCCTTGGAAGTGTGTGGAATGGGGATGGTTGGGCAAAATAGAGGGAGAAGAAGGAGCACAAACAAAGGTGTGCAGTAGCATGTGTCTTGTGTCTCGAGCAGCGACAGGACATGCATGCGGCTCCGACCTGCCGTGGGGTTAAGCAAGCGCGGTGATTTAAAAGTCTTCACTTGCAAATTGGTTGAAACAATGATTATAGTAATGTTTATGTTTACTTATTGTATTCTTTTTTCCTCATTTGTACTGGATTTTAACTAGGGCGGGAAATGTATGGGAACTGGAATTATCTGCATATGTTTTATCCACTACCTTTCCCAGTGTTCTCCTGCAGGTCGATTACGGATCTGTTTTTGGCCCGTCTCAACTCGAATGTGACGTTGGTAAGACGTCACTTGACAAAATGCGACCACCGATGAATTAAGACGCGTCAAAATTGTGGCGACACAGCCTTGACTAAGGCGCCCAAAATTGGGAGTCTCGGTTAGGTTGTCGCATCACTAGTATCAGTAAAATGAACATATAGTAATTTATACAAGTAATTTCTGAGCATTGGCATAAGTAATTTTGTATATAAACTTACTGGAAAACTCTAAGACTACAGAAAAGGATTGCGCCGCATCACATTTCGTAATTGCCATGTGAGAGGTTAAAAGTTATTTTACTTGTTTTAACGAAGTAGGCCTACAAAGTATTGCATGTGTACATGCATATATTTTATTTCTTAAGACTACAGAATTTCAGAATTTTATACACAACGTTGAATTAATCACGCCATATAATTTTGAATTTGTTGGTAAGTTGTTTTGAATGCATAGACAGAATTACATAACCTTGCGTGTTGCACGAAAAAAAAAAAACGTTAGTTACATATTAGCATACAATTTCTATTTGCATGTATTAAAGAGTAAATAATAAAACAAATTCTAGAAATAATAATTGCCTTGCTTTTCTGTCAAAAAGTAATTTAGGTTATGGTTATGTTTAAAACTTGATGTTTATAAATAACAATGAGCTTTTAACGATGACAAATGAAGCATCTTTTTCTTGATTGGGCAGCGAATACGTAATTGTGGTGATAACCGAGCATAGAAGTACCAACATGTGTTTTTCACGCGAAACTGTTATGACGGACAGAAACGTAATCGAAATTTTCTCGCAGAGTCTTAAGAAGCCCGACTTACGAACGACACGTTTCAACTAAGACGTCATGCTCTTAAAGATCCGTAATCGACCTGCTGGTCACAGCTTATCCGATGCGGTGGAATCACTTCGGCTACATCCAGACCGAACGAGAGTCTGTGCATGTGCCAGCACTTCGCGCTGTGCCGACCCTGGGAGTGATGTGGCACATATTCGGCACTTTAAAAGTACACAATGGTAGGTCAGCCAAAATTCCAGTTAAGTTGTTATAAACGTAACCCAAATGAAATTTACCTATTTAGAATGTTCACCTGACAGCCTTTCAAGTAGGGTAAAGGTGGGTACACAATTGAAAAACATAAGCACCATATATATTACATAACAGTAGAAATTTTGCAAAACCAAGATCTTTATGCAAATGTAGTTCGCAGTTCTGGTCGTACTGTTATGTTCAGACAATGAAGTTTTTCTATGACTAAACATTTGTTGCTATATGGAATATATCCGAAGGCCATGTGCTCATACTTAAAGTGAAATTATGTTTGGAGATGATTATAAAATATAAAAACATACTTTGAAACACTAGATTTCCTTATTCCAGTTTTGTTTTGTTCCTGTGACTTTGGTAGGTTTAAATCATCATGTCCGACATTCAGTAACTCCTTTGCTCGGGTTAGTTAAGAGTTATTCTCAGATAAATAAAACATTTTAGTGAATAAATTTTTTTTTTAAATTTAATACAAAATGTATTAATTTCATAGTCATTGTCTCAAGATGTTTAACTTTGCTAGTAGAATACCATCAGCAATTCTTGAAATGTAAAATTAAAGTCATTTAAATATTTTTACCTGCCGGGGAATGACGAAAATGTCAGGGGGGAAAATACAAACATATCTTACAGAAACAATACTTATTTCAATGCTAAATAATAAAAGTCTAATATTTAAGTTTGAATTATATCCTAAAGAATGCTTTCAACATGAGCTAGGATTGTGTGGAGCTTGAACCATATCTCTTAATGAGCATGGAATGTCTTGTTTGGTAGTTTTTGTTGTCATTCTGACCACTCCTCTTTCCACATCCATAAATTTGTATGGTTTGTTCACTTACTTTGGTAAGTTTCCATTGAAGTCCCGATCACTGTTTTCACATTCTGTGCATTGCCTATACAAAAACTTTACATTTCCTCTGGAGCAGCACATTTGGCCTAGCAAATCAGCTGTTTTCTTAGCTGTGATTACGTTTAACCCCTTAAGTTAAAATCCTGAGTATAGTCGTTTTAAAATTTGCAATTTATAAAAAACACTAGTATACTCGTTCAGTGTAACAATTTACTGTCTACAAATTTAAAGTCAGAAAATATTCTGGTGGCGTGGTTGTTAATGCAGTTAGTTACAACTGAGGCCACAAGATGGCATTCGTTGTCGTAACGTGTATTTTTATATAGCTGAACGTGCAGTTAGTTACAACTGTAGGCGCAAGGTGGCTGCAAGATGAAATCCACAACGACGCTATTTTACGTAGTTGGTTGCACCCGA
This sequence comes from Medauroidea extradentata, assembly GCA_003012365.1. Lineage (NCBI taxonomy): Eukaryota > Metazoa > Arthropoda > Insecta > Phasmatodea > Phasmatidae > Medauroidea > Medauroidea extradentata. Next base: position 4,756 of record PNEQ01035542.1, on the reverse strand, counting down.
TGCCACATGATAGCATCTAAAGAATACATTTCCACTGTATTGCTCATAATCACATTGTAATTTTCGGTACCAAAATACAAGTTGTGCTGGAATTAGCACCAATAAAATTAACACAGCGTGGGAATTTTCGCCATCAAAATAAACACAATACGAGAAGTTTTAGCACCAAAATAAATGACGCGCTGGAATTTTCGCCAGCAAAATAAACACTGCGCGAGAAAAGTTCACACCAAAATATGTTTTTAGTTAGAATTTTGTGAAAGGTAAGCTGCTAGCTCTAAAAGACCCACTAGTATTGTTTTCATAAGAGAAGCCTCTAAACATAACTTTAGGTATGTTTAGAGAACAAGTGACTTATAAAATAATTACTGAGCATTTATTACTTAGTATTTTCCTTGTTTCAAAATTTAATGTGATGAATTTGATCCTGGATTTAGTGAATCGGAAAGTGATTCTTCTGACAGCGATGACGATAGTGACAGTGTGCATTCCGATGATTCAAGTGCTTCAGGCGATACTATTTCTTGTGTTAGGGTGTGGCGGGAGATAGACATGTCTGCAGGTTGGCCACCACAGCCACAGAGATTTCCATTTACTGGAACACCTTCCAGTTTTGTGCCAAACAATTTGGAGGATGTAATGGAATATGTAAATCATATTTTTGATGACAAATTAGTGGCCATTGTGACATAAACCAACAATTATGCCAAAAATGAAAACATTTCTGGTTGGAAGGAAACAAACAGTGACGAAATAAGAATTTTTATCTTTTTCATACTGCTTCAAAGTACAGTATTGTCAAAAAGCCAACCTACCAGATGTATTGGTGCAAACATCCAATGCTTGCAACTCCAATCTTTCATCAGCTACTTAGCTACAAACGTTTTTTGACTATAAAAAAAGTCTTCATTTTTCTGACAACACAGCATGTGACGCGGAAAATCATCCGTAGCCAAAGCTGAATAAAATTTGGCCTATCTTGAAACACCTGAACAGAAAATTCAAAAATGTGTGTATTCCTGAGAGAGAGGTTAACAACAGACGCGAGTCTTATGTTATATAAAGGCAGGATAGGTTGGGTGCAGTACCTTCCACTTAAAAGAGCAAGATTTGCTATCAAATTCTTTGTGCCGTGTGATGTGTGGTCTTTGATCGTATATACAGGAAAAGGCACCGGAGTACCACCCTGAATATAAGGATCTCCCCCAGTCATCTCAGATAGTATTGACAGTGATGGAACCTCTTTTCAACACGGGTTACTGCCTGACAGTTGACAACTTCTATACATCTCCACAGCTAGCGGATCTTATTGCTCAAAGAACAGATATTTGTGGTACTGTGCTTCCGTCCAGAAAAGATATGTCACCATGTTTTCGCAGCAAGAAAATAAAAAAGGGAGACGTTGTTGCCTTTTGGAGGGGGAAAGTCACAGCTATCAGATGGAAGGATGAATGTGATGTGTGTATTCTGAGCACAATCCACAATCCAGAAGTGAACAAGAGGGGTCAACAGGTATCTAAACCAGCAGCTGTTTTGTCATACAGTGACACGAAAACGAGGAAAGAAATACTACAAGAAATTTTTTTTCCCATCTGATAGAGTTAGCTCTCTGGAATGCGTGTACAATAAATCGGGAGGAAAGAGAACTGATCTTGATTTTCGTGTAGCGACTGTTTATACAATGACTGCCAAACACCACCGACCGAAATTCTCTCTAAAAACCGCTGGTCAGCCATCCACAAGCACCAATCCCAGTCGTCTCACTGGACGACATTTTCCATCATTGATTCCAACCACCGAAAAAAAAAAAAAAACAGAACCCTACCAGAATGTGTGGAATGTGCAGATGTGTTTGTGATGTTAAAGGGAAGAAGACCAGATGGGAATCCAGATACAAGTGTGTGAAGACTGCGATGTAGCTCTGTGTATTGTTCCGTGCTTTACAGCATTTCATTCAGCCACATACATATGAAATCATTGTGTGAAAAATGTTTCTTTGTGTGTGTCTATATTTTTGTAAAACACTTTGTGTTTTAACAAGTGATTTGTATTATAATAAACATTGTGTGTATAGTGTTTCTATGTGTGTGTCTATATTTTTATACATCACTGAGTTGTTTATTAGCAAAGCCATTTGTATTATAAAATACACATTGCGTGAAAAGTGTTTGTGTGTTCAGTATTTTTTACAGCACATAGGGCCGTATTAATAGTCGTGTTTCAATATTTGAAACTATCCTTGAGTAAAGCCGACTATTTAATAAACAAGTCTTGAGATTTGTTTTGAGACACGTTTTATGGTAACTCTCAGCTCAGTGTGTATCAAGTGAAATGCTGCTTGAATTTCAATTTTACAATTTAATAGTCGAGTCTCGAGACTACAGCACATTAATAGTTATTGAAACCAATATCAAGTGAGAACTATTTGCTAAAGAAACTCGTATCAGGGAAGTGTGGAAAATAGATGACTTGAGACGCGTTTTTCCTTTATAATTGTGTTATAGACATTTGTTGGTTAAGTAATTGTAATAATATCACTGTAATGAGATGATAATATGTAGCACACCTTGTGTGTGGAAGTAAATCAGTAAAATAAAATTTAGCTATTCTGGTTAGGCTGTCAACATATAAACATATAGATGGATTGTTTACGTGTTCATCTTTTTATGCAAGTTTAGGTTACCTTAGGTAAGGTTATGTAACCTAATCACTACCTAACATACCGAAAAATAGAAACCTTTAGGGTAAAATAACCTAACATTATCTAATGAAAAACAGAAAACTTCGAAGTTAGTAAACTACAATTATTTTACGTACAACTACTTTGACGTCTACAGAAACCATTTCATTAATGAACTATGTATTTTAAATCAATAGTTCGGCTGGTGTATGATGAGTAGCTATTCTTAATATTTTTTCCTGCATTTCAGTTATGGATACCCTAAGCCAGCCTATAAAATGACCATTCCGTTTCAGATTTTTCTCGCAGAGTCATTCTTCAGCAATGCATGCATAAAACTCAATGCATTAAAATAATATCCTCCTTTTTTATATGAGCTAGTGCTAATATTATGACTAGGTAGTTGTGTTGGGGCTCTGTTCATTTTATTTGAGGGGAGAGGCCAATTTGAGTTTTTCCTCTTTCGTCTGACAAGAGTTTTGCTTTTGCATTCTGAGGCTGAATCCCATCCAACATACCTGCATATTAATAGTTTAAACACAAGTGACATTTTTTAACTCATTCAGGAACCGATACAACGAACATTTTTCAAACATAACAGAAGTAACACAACACAATAATTACATTAATGTAGGCTACGGCGCTATTTTCCGAGTGCAAGCCTAATTGCGAGTAAAATATCAATGTTCTATTTACTACTAAAATTATTGTTAGAAATGTAGATTATACAAAATTAAAGGTAGGTTATATACATTTAACCTTCAAATAAAAGTTTTGGGATGCATTTGAAACAACACACTACTTAGCAACATAATGCCTCATATGACAATAGCTGTACGATTGCTTCAGGGAAACTGAGCACTTTATCTGCTGCTGATACAAAATATAGCTATTACAATCTGCAGACTTTCAGCCAATGCAACACAGTTCGTGACTATAAACAAACAAAATAAAAAACATTCTTGTGTGGTAATGTTAATGTGTTGGTCCATTCGCCTCTTGGCACACATTAATAACAAATATTCAACAAATGCCTACCAAAATTGTTTTCACTACAGCACCTGAAAAATTAATATCACCTAATTCTGGTTTATTTCATTACCAACATACACAGCATACAACTAGACATTTGACATGCCAAAAAATCACTTCTGAGAATCTCACATCACTTGACTATGGAATACTACTCGAAAACTGTCTATTAAATAGCATGTGTCTTAAGACTAGAAACTCATCTCAAGACTGTATCACCTGATACGATCTCAAGACGAGATGTGAGTAACGGCCATTAATACGGACCATAGTGTTTTAGCAAGTGATTTGTATGTATTATGAAATACACATTGCATGTAAAGTGTTTCTTTGTGTGTGTGTCTAATTTTTGTACAGCACTTAATGTTTTTTAGCAAGTGTTTTTATTATACTAGACCTTGTGTGTCAAGTGTTTATTTGTGTGTGTCTAGGTTTTTATACATCACTTAGCATTTTAGCAAGTGATTTGTATTATTAAACACATTTAAAATCTCTTGTACTATTCCCCGAGTATACTCTAGGTTTTAAAAAAAGTTATTTTTTAATAGTCAGTAATTGCACCAAAGTGAATGATTTCAAAAATTGTATGCATTACTAACTTCTATTTGCAACAATGATTTACTCTCTAAAAAAAGTTGGAAATATTTGAAATTATATTCTACAAAATCAATGTTGCATTAATTGGACATAAACATATAAAAAATGAATTAATTATAATACTTTCGGTTTGTCTTTCTATTATAATACATCATGGAAAATTTATGACATGATTAATTCTATAACACACATTCAAAGAACCAATTAACTTCATGTTGTAAGGTACTTGGCCTACCTACCCTATTAATTTTCCAAATTTGGTTACTAACTTTGATTGTAGAATCTTTTTTTTTGCTAGTACCGGCGTCAGCATAGGCCTAATAGTATCCCGGGAGGTTTCGTGGTTGCTAGTTATAATAATGTTGATGTGTGAGAGGGGTCGCCTGACGGTAGTGTGCCCGGCCTACCACATAAGGAGAATGGTGCGGTGAGCAAGCAAGTGAAGGA
>PNEQ01035541.1:0-17466 GCA_003012365.1 Medauroidea extradentata | reverse complement strand
AACAAGATAAGATCTTGAAAGAATGTCATGATTCTGTATATGCTGGTCACCGAGGTAAGAAAGCTACAAACCGTAAAGTTGCTGAAAGATACTGGTGGAGAGATCGAAAACAAATGGTAGACAATTATGTAACATCCTGTATATCATGTAATCGCCGTACTACCCAAGGAAAAACTCGAGCTAATCTAGTTGAACTACCAGTCCGCGAGGCATGACGTGTTGTAAGAGTGTTCAGTCATACGCCCGCGCAGTAAGACGTGCTGTGATGTCCGTTCCTAGTTAGCAGTCCGAGCAGTCAGAAGTGTCTTTAGTACTAGCATGACAAGTGTGGTAAGACGTCCGCGTGTATAGACGTAGGCGCGCAGTAATGAGAGCACGAGTACTAGAGACGCATGTAGGCTAGAGACCTAAGCATGGGCCGGCGAGCACGCGTGAGTGCCCCACAGCGACGTCACCCTTGCTGTATAGTGTGTGGGACATTAACATGTCAATAAATGGGTGAGACGTGCACCGTGACGTATTACGATCTTGTTAATTGTGACACCCGACATACCCACATTCAGGCCTTCGACCATCACGGGCCTAGAGACGACATAATCAGGTGTCTGCACTGTCCAGCGCAGTGCTCGAAATCCCGTGTAACGCCCTATATTAAATAAGGGGCAGTTACACAAGCATACATTTCATCTGTAGAGAGAAGTTAGTACTGGAGAAAAACATTCTGAGTGCTCCAGCGCGCTGCACAGCTTTTTTATTAAAACATTATGCAAGGAGGGGGCGGAAGACGTTCCTATTGGTTGGTGGAAATGGTGGTGGGGAAAATCGCACATAAAGTAGAAGGGGAAAAATAATTTTTAAAAATGTCTTTGAAAGGGGAAGGGAGGGGGTGGGATGAGGTGGAGAAAAATGAAAGAAAATGAAAAGCGTCGAACGAAAAGATCTTAAGGACCCTGCCTAGAAGACTACTCACGAGCACTGATATAGAAATTTACACACGCAAACTAAAAATACCAAACTTTAGGGGAGTGTATGTGCGTAATAAACTATCTTCAAAACCCAAACAAATCGAACGTGGCATAATAAACCAGGATACTTCAGATGGTCCCGGCACACACTGGATAGCTTACAAAAAGTGTGGGAGAAGAACTGAGTATTACGACAGTTTCGGCAATTTGCGACCACTGCCCGAATTGTGCAAGTACCGTAAAACGGCCTGACTTTGCACCACAACTTTACACTTGCAATTTTCATTCTAATGTATTTCTTACAAAAAAAAGATCAAATCTACCTAATACTGCAGATATACAATAAAACCTTGTTAATTTTAATGAAACCTGTTCGAAAATTGTCCACACATAATTAGAAACATAATTTTTTTTTTTCCCCTTTGGTGCAAAGTCATCCTGGTTTACCTGACTTTGCACCATAATATTTTCATCCTTGACAAAGGCTAGGAAATGTGTTTTGGTGCAATGTCATCTCACTGCAAACTCTATGAAGCTTTTCTAATGGTTCCTTATAACATTTCATTTGAATTACATAGCAAAAAAATATTAACAGAGGGAAAACATTTTTAAATTATTACAGATAATAATACAACAAGAAAACTCTCTTATAAAATGTAGACAGAACAATTTTAATGTAAAACTATAATCTAAAGTCGAGTAATTAGGAAAACAAATCTAAAAAATCTGCTTAATTTTCTACTTGAATTAAAACTTTAAGCTTGTATGACACACATTACACAATAAAAATGACAAAACATGTCTTGGGTTTAAACACATTTCACTTTTTCACAAACAAAATTTTAAAAGTCATCTTAAAAATGAACAAATAATCAGCTTGCTTGAATACAGACATGATGTGTTTGTTACAAACTGACCAAAAAAACTGAAACCACATGTTTAACTCTCAAATACGTTCCCAAGTTCCACTACAGAAAAAAATCCTCTTTTATTAACAGGTTTGGGAGGTTCAATCCCGCCCATCACATCCTCCCAATTATATTCAAGTACATCTGCTGGGGTAGGCCACCTCCATGCTTTTGTAGTTTTTACCATTGTTGAAACAGTGGCAGTTTCACCTGAAATACACAACAACAACATATTCGCCAACCACTTTATTAACGTTCTTCAATGTCTTATTGCCACTTCCTCCACTGTTGATGAAAGTGTTGAACTCTTCCTCTTCTTTCTCTTCCTGCTAGAATTGTTCAGCCATTTGCTCCATTGTTTCATCTTCAGAGCTGTCATTCATTAAAGCTGAAATTTCTTCCTCGTTTTCTTCATCCTCATTAAAAGTTGAAGATTTCTTCTGTTGTCGCTTTTTTTCGTGGGATGTTTCGCAGAACTTGTTGTAGCACCATCATCTACAATTGTGAAGGCATCCCCATCCACGCTTTTACCAGGTATCACATTTATCCGTTTACGTTTCCTAGGTTTTGGTAGGCCAGTCCACTCTTGTCGTTTTCTTTCGAGTGTTTCAATAAATGAAGCTTGCAAAGAGTTTTTGTCAACATCAGGTTGGTCCACAAATCGCATTACTTTGTCTTCTGCAATAGGCACTATTCCACAGCTTTCAAAACCTGCTTTCAGGTTTTTCCCAATGTTTGGTGTTACAGCATCCCACAGTTTTTTCAACAGATATGGAAAATACTGTTTGTCAATTGTTGTACCCTTTCCTCCTGTGTTTGTTTCTTTCCAATTCAACAGGATTGCTCGCCATTGGCCCTTTACTGGTCTAAACACAGCTTTGTCAAGTGGTTGTGTGATATGGGTAGTGTTCGGTGGCAAGCATATAAGAATGATATCATTTTCGCTCAGCAATTCAAGTGCACTAATTGAGAAATGGCTCGCAAGGTTATCTCCAATGAGCACCTTTTTTCCAGGAAATTTACGCAGATGAGGAACAACTAAATCCCTTATCCAAGCTGTAAAGGTTGCTCCATCGAACCATACAGATGACGTGTGATTGTATTTTGTGCCAGTTGGTCCTCCTTGACACCAAGTTGTCCATAATTGAGTGGATTTATACACCACATAGGGAGGGAGAATTTCTCCATCTGCACTACCGCAAAACATCAAAGACACCGAAGACTTTGATGAGTTGAGTAGTCTACTTGGATATTTAGTTCCACGTCTTGTGATGATCTTCGACTGACCAGGGTCATCAGTAAGATTAGTCTCATCGAAGTTGAATATATGAGTTGCAGGGACATCTTCCAACTCGTTTTTGAGATTGCTGAAATACTCCTGTACCATTTCTCGTGTGAGCCCTGCTCTTAGTCTTTTTACATTTGCCGCAACCCTCATTGACAATTCGTGATGCCTCCCCAGAAAACCACTTACCGAGTGCGATCCAGGAAAAACACCTTCCTTGAACCTACTCACTTTCCTTCCAAGTTTGTTCAAATAACAAGCTATTACAGCCACCAAGTCTGATGTAGTAACAGGGAATCCACGCATACTCAAATGTTCCAAACAAGAAACAAAAGCTTTTTCTTCCTCGGTGGAGAAAACAGGTTGACCACCGACCTTTTTCTGATGCTTGGTCTGCAGTTTATAATTGATAGTTCTTCTGTAAATCCCATACTTCACCTCTGCCTCTCGTTGAGTAATGTTTCCTGTCCTGATTTCTTCGATGCAGATATTTAGGGAATCTTCTGTATAATCCTTGTACTTCCTGCTCCCAGGCTTTCGTTTATATTTCGTCGGCATCTCTCCTGATTACTGGGTATCTGTAAATGTAAAGTAATGATAGAAGAATAAGGTTTGGGTGTAAACAAAACTAAAAACAGGAAAGGTGACTTTGCACCAAGAGTTCAATGGTGCAAAGTCATTCCCACTACTACATGTGATATGTCACCATAACATTATTGTGAAATTGTGCTCTTTATGGTTAATTTAAAGCATATATCTGTGACATTTCCATTAAACAGAGATAAAAATTGAAGAAGTTGGATGGTGTACTTACCAGGTATCAGGTAAAATACATTCACAATTTAACACTTTTTGCAGCATACATGTGAACACAAAAAACACATGTGATCAATTTGCAGGTTATGTTGACTTCTGAAATAATGAAAAAGGCGGGAAATGTTCATAATTATGTTACAGTGTTGCCACATTTAGAAAAAAATAAATATCATATCTATCTGCAGAAAATATACCTTCTCTCTGCCACAATTTCTTTTTTTGTGATTTGGTGCAAGGCCAACTCAATGGTGCAAAGTCAGGCCGTTTTACGGTACCTTAAAAACATTTTACTGACATACAGCTATGAAACAGAGCAATCACCAAACTCATGGAACTCGGACATTGGTATCTTTCATACCTAGCAAAAAAATTATTAAAAGCGAATTTAGATTCATACATAAATATAATAAAGTACTAGCCTAGTACTTTTCGTCAGTATGTCTGTGTCAATCTATATGAATGGTAATACTTCTGAGCTGAGAGCTACATTTTACCCTTCTCTGGAACTAGAAGAAGGAAACTGGAGCATCGGTCTCGTTGATTTTCAAACTTACAACTCCATGGCTCATATCGAACAAAATAAAAATGTATTTTGCCGTTATGTGCTGAAAGGAATCACTGAAACGAGGGAAATAAACGTTCCTAACAGAGCTTACGAATTAGGAGACATAGCTAATTGCATCAAGAAGTCTCTACCGGCAGACGTAGCTTTCGAACTGGGCGGAAATCCAAACACCTTGAAGGCGGAAATATCCTGCAGTGAAAATATAGACTTTAAAAAACAAGATACTATTGGCACAATGCTTGGGTTCGAATCCAGAGTATACGAAGCAGGACAAACACACGTGTCTTCGCAACCCGCCAACATTATGGCAGTAAATGTGATATTTATAAATTGCAGTTCGACAGGTAGCAGCTATGTGAACGGAAAACCAAGCAGCTCGATATACGAGTTTTCACCTGTCGTTGTACCTGGATATAGAGTCGTGGAAGTACCCCAAAGTATAATTTATATTCTGGTCGTTGCAAAGAGTATTCAAGAAGTTACTGTGTCAGTGGTTGACCAAAATAACAAACTAATAAATTTCAGAAACGAAGAAATCACTCTACGACTACATTTGAAAATATGGGCCTACAGTTCGCAAGAAAAGTTACTATAGGTAAGCGACCCATCGAACCCAGGATCAGTTGCTCGCGAACCGTCGGTGCGCTAACAGCTACTAACGTCAAGTTTCTCCGTGCGCAAGGCTACAAAGTGAATCGCAATGGCAGACGACATTCTCAACGTAGCACAAAGACCTGAATTTGACAACCAAATTGAAAAACAGGAATTCCATTGCTACCAACTGTATTTGGCAGGCCCTTTCGCGCCTGGGAGAGAAGTTCGCATACCAATACAACACCAGGATATCTACATTCTTCCTTGCCAATCATTTTTGCACGTAAGGCACGCTTACCAAGGCCGACGGGACTCAACTTACTAACACAAAGTTTGTTTGCAATGGTATACTTCACCTATTGGAGCGTATTATTTACGAGTTTAACGGTGTGGCTATCGATGAAACGAGGGACGTTGGCATAACCGCCACGATGAAAAACTACCTCTCACACCCAACAATCATGTTTCAGTCGAAATGGCTGGTTGGGGTCTAGTCGATAACTATAAAGTACCTATATACGAAAATGAAAAATTCGAAATTTGCATTCCGCTCTCCATGTTGCTCGGATTCGCCGAGAACTATAAGAAAATAATCATGGGGGCAAGACAAGAACTTGTCCTGATGTTGGCTACATCCCACGTCGATGCTGTTTTAGGGGTTGGCCACATTCCAGACCCAGCTTCAGTGACAGTAACTGCTTTAGACTGGTTCGTCTCACATGTTACACCCAGCACACGCGAGAGGGTCAGGCTCCTTAATAACTTCAAGAAAGAAAAAGTCATCGATATTGCATTCAGAAGCTGGAGTCCCGTCACATGTCTCACTCTAGCCACAAACATACGTAAACACTGGGTCGTAAAAACTTCATCGAGCACTGAAAAACCATGTTACGTCATACTCGCACTTCAGACAGACAAACAACACCAAATTAAATCCGATAAATCAATTATCGATCATTGTAAGGTTGAAAACTTAAAAATATTTTTGAACAGCGAAAGTTACCCATATGTTGATATGAATGCATCATTTGACCAGGAAGGATACATGCTTCCATATTATTTGTATTCACAGTTTTAAACAGCGAAATACGGGCGAGAATTATGTCCGGTACTCTCACTGCAAAAATATCGAGATATGGCACCTTTGTTGGTTTTTGACATGTCGAAACAAAACGAGCGAGTTCAAAACAGCACGGTTGATTGCAGAATTGAAATTATTTGCAAGGAAAACGTCCCACAAAACACGGCAGCTTACTGCCTTATTATACACGATAGAATAGTAACTACGACAGTTTCTCGGGTTTGGTAAAAATTAATAAACTAGGAACACATAAATACATAGTGTTCAAAGGATGGAACAACAGTCGTTAACATAATTCACTGTAATATGCAAGGTTTCCAGAGCCAAAACAGATTCGTGCTTAAAGAAATTGGAGTGACTTATGAAGATGGTGGCGGGACCCGAACCCAAACCTTCTGTCTCCCGTACCCGTGGAAACTCCTGGACGAGAAGAGCAAAAAAAAAAAAACACGTGGCTTACGAAACACTTTCACAGTCTTGACTGAAACGATGGTGAAGTACCGTATGGGAAAGCTTAGGATGAAATCGCGGCACTATTGAATAAATACGTCAAGACTGTATACGTAGCAGGACTAGAACAGAAACAGAATTTAAGCAAATTGTGTATAAAAGACTTGGAAATAGTAGACATGCAGGAGGAATACAGATGTCCGTCACTGCGAAAACTAGTGAGCAAGTTTGATCGTAAATTTGTAAATGCAATTAAAATTGGTTGTCTTGGCTTCCGGGCTGGAGCCAATCACAGGCAAGGTGCTACCAGCCTCTATATAAGAGCCTCCTCCAGCTCTTGGCTTTCAGTTTGGCTCGAGACACCCTGAAGATGCCTGCTGCAAGGTACGAGCTACTAACAATACGAGGCTCCAGCCCGGAAGCCAAGACAACCAGCCTGACAATGGCCGCGAAAGCCTGCCATCTTCCAGCAGCAAAAAATTCACAGTTATTGTACGAATGGAGTTGCCATAACTCTACACTAAACGGATAAATACATTCTGTACATATTATTGCACAAGATGGCACAAGAAACTAGTACCACCGGTATCTTTATAGTGATTGCATCGCCCACTGTTTCCCACCAAGAACAAGTTTCTGACTCGAGCCCGGTCATCCCGACTCGGAAGACACTACGTGTCAATGCAGATGCATAGGACGTATTAGCTGCTGGATCGAATGCATTTTAACGGAGCTTTTTGCAATCGCGGGAATAATGACATCATCAGTACTCGAGTATATAAATAACCAGAAATCGAGAAATATTCAGTAGAAGTCGGGAAGTCGAGCGAACAAGATGACATTATTTCACCCGTTAAATACATACTTACGTGTCAGTCCTGGAGATGGGCGAATCTCGTATTCGTGCTCAGACTCTGCGGTTTTCTGTATACGTACGAGGAAGAGTGTGATGGAAACGAACATTGGTTATTTTCTCCGTTTCGAACATCATACGAACGGACTCAACAAAAAATAACGTGCTGTATGGCATTCTACAACAGGCTTCCGACTGTGACATCAGTGACGAAGGTTACAGCCATGCTCAGGCAGTGTGGGAGAAATTTGGGTGCACTAAGCTGGGGGATTACTCAAACCTGCACCTAAAGACTGATGTACTCATCTTGGCATACGTGTTTGAAAACTTCAGAGACTTGTGTTTAACCACATACGGGCTGGATTGTGCACGCTACGTCAGCGCCCCGGGTTTTACCTCCGACGCCATGTTGAAAATGACTGGCGTCGAGTTGGAACTACTTACTGACTACGAAATGTACATATTCGTCGAGGAAGGAATCCTGGGCGGCATAGCACAGTACGTCAAGCGTCATGCAACTGCCAACAATGTGTACGATCCCAGCTCGTATGACCCTAGCAAACCGTCCACATACTTACAATACTTGGACTCTAACAATCTATATGGTTGGGCCATGTCTCTGCCCTTACCATAATGTAACTTCAAGTGAGTAGACACCAACATCGACGTTCTGTCCATCCCAGACGATGCTGCGAGAGGTTACATTTTGCAGGTGGATGTCGAGTACCCCGCGACCCTACATGAGCAACATAAAGACCTGCCATTTCTGCCCGTGAACTAGCGTCCACCAGGCTCGAAACAAGTGAAACTCATGATCACCCTACGACAGTCAAACTATGTCGTTCACTACAGGAACCTGAAGCAGGCGCTGGAACACGGGCTGAAGCTCAAGAAGATACACAGGATGCTCCAGTTTGACCAGTCCGCATGTGTGCAGCCCTTCATAGACGTCAACACTGCAAAGGGACAGGCGGCAAACAATGAATTTGAAAAAGAATTTTTTAAATTGGCCAACAATGCGAGTATCGGGAAATTGATCTAGAATAAGAGAAAACGCCAAAAAACCGAGCTGGTGTGTAGCGAGAAGAGAATAAAGAAACTAGTGGCAAAACCAACATTCCTTGACAGAACCATATAGAGTGAAAATTTGTCACTAGTACACCTGCGGCGCGAAACACTTCTCTCGGACAGAACTATATATGCAGGGTTCACAGTACTGGACTCATCTAAAACTCTAATGTACAGGTTCCACTACAATATAATGAAAACACAGTACGGTGACGACCTTGAACTCTTGTGCATGGACACGGACAACTTTGTGTATGAAGAGCGAACAGATTATTTTTAGCGGGACTTGTACACAGAGACTAAATTTTTAGAAGAGTTCGACACCAAGTGGTTACCCCGTCGACCATCCTTGCTACTCAACAACGAACAAAAAAGTCGTAGGAAAATTCAAGAACGAGACAAGAGCTGACATTATGACCGACTTCGTGGGCCTCTGTGCGAAACTGTATGCCTACAAGTGCAGTGGTAAGGCAACAAAGAAAGCAAAAGGTATACAGAAGAGCGTTGTGAAAAATAAAATAAAATTTGAAGATTTCATAAATGTGCTGCAACAATACTGCACGCTGAGAGTGAACACTTACAGCATTCGGTCACACAAGCATACACTTTTTCCAGAATGTATGAACAAATTGACCTTAACATCAACGGACAGCAAGCGTCACATACTGGAAGATGGGGTTCACACGGTACCGCATGGATATGTTGAAATATAATTATTTATCCTCCATAACATTTTTTCACTCGCAGCACGCCAGATACCGTGCAAGAGGCGTTGTTTTCATGACAGGTTGGGCTACATTCTTTATGCAATGTGTTGTATACTTTCACCATACTCCTGTTGTGTTACAATTATTTCTTTCGGCGTTGCCTCAAGACTTTTCACTATTATTTTATCTGCACACTAGAAAATGTGTGTTAACATGGTCATACCATGCACAAGTGACGTTAACACCTAGTTGCCTTGAAGAAGGACTACAAGTAAAGCGACATACAGTGCATACACCGGGATGATTAAATAAAATGAATCAGAGAATGCGGTATAACCCCGCCAGAGCTCTGTGAAAGGTTTGAACACAGGGTTTTGATGGTTCTAAGCCTGTACGGGGGAGGGCACTTCATTCTCAAATAAGATGGAATAAATTGGAGAAGCCCGAGAAAAACTACTAAAGAAACTTGTATAGCGGCGAACATCCTGGGTATCGAACCTAGATCTAGCGAAGATCGTAATTCATGGGTTGATAACAGTGAAAAAGGGACTTCTTCCTATTGACTAGTGGAAATGGTAGTGGGGAAAAATCACACATAAAGTGGCAGGGAAAACAATAATTTCAAAAAATTTCTTGGAAAGGGGAAGGGAGGAAGGTGGGGAGGGTGAAGGGAGTGTAGTAGTTTGAGCGTGTTATAACACGAATGTCAATGAGTGGGTTAAGTAGGGGAAGGGGGGAAAATTCATCCCATGACTAACAGCCAATTAAAATAAAGGAATGGGTAGTGGAAGGGGGGATGAATAAAATATGTATGTAAATAGTGGTGGTTGGAGTCAGTGTGTCGATGGAGCTCGTCCGGGTAACACGTGTCGGTAGTTGATTTAATTAAATAATTTTTATGTAAAAGTTTTTTGATAAATAGTTTTTAGTAAAAAGTTTTAACAGATAAAATATGTGCGAGGTTATAATGGAATGCGAAATCGAAAAATTTTCGGAAGCCTCCTAAAAAACCCCAAGATGGCGGTCGGAAACAAGGTGGCTTCTGGGAACATGATGGAGGTATTAATTTTTTTCGGAATTTTACGGAATTTTTTAGAACTATTTGAAATTTGTACAGTTTTTAAATTTTTTTAATTTTTAAAAACTTTGTGGAATTTTTTTGAAATTTTCGAAGTTTTGGAAAATTTTGGTAATTTGACACTCGTTGACCTTGATGTCAAGGTCATGTTAAAGGTCAAGGTTATCCAACACGGCGGCCGGGGTCGTGACGTCACGACATGGCGGAGGGCGCCTCACAGTGCCTCATTCCGAATCCTTGTGCCAGAACCGCCAGAACCATACTACTGGTATAATATAAATAAATAAAATAAATTATTGTGTTACTATAACTATAAGGCTAAATAAAAAATAATGATTATATTTTGAATCCCTGTGTTACTATAAAGCATAATATAAAAAAACTAAAAAATTAAAATTCTTATTTTACTGCAATGTAGTAGTTCCCAATCTGGGGGTCACGACGGACTTCCAATATAAGTTTTAAAAATTAAAACAACTTTAAGAAATTAAAAATTTAGTATAAGCATCTTTTTTTTTTTTTTCTCAATTTAACCTTCTTTGGCTCATATCTCAAGAACGGAGGCACGACATGGCGAAAAACGGCTTGCACATCATTTTACTGAATGAGGCAGCGTAAAAGTTACAAGTACACTCTGTGAATGCAGCACGGTCCTTGTTTTGTTGTTCCATAAACAGTTAAATGGGTTTGATTTATTTTGGGGAAAAATAAGTACAAAATATTATTTGTTTAAAAGGAAGAGGTCACTTAAAAATCGTCCACATTAAGGGGTCACAATTGAAGGGTGTTCAAGTGCGATTAAATCACAATTTTATATCTTCATTAAATAGTGTTAGTTTTGTAGACGATACTTGTAAGTACAGTTTCATTTTACGAAACAATTTTAGTTGCCGTAGTTTTCTCATAACAGTGCGTCAGAGTCAAAATTTGCTTGCTCTGCTCCCATGCAAATAGTGAAAATCAACTGACTAACATGAATAAATTAATGCACTGTGATCTTACATCTTATGATTTATGCAATAAAGTATTTAAAAGACCATGAGGTGATATTTTGATTTTTTTTTTTTTTTTTAAATTTGCAAAAGTACCGGAAAAAATTTAAAACACAGAATTTTTTAAATACGAAAATCGTTCACAGGCTTTTTAAAAAATTTGCATTGTGTAGCCCGTGGCATGTTATTTCACTGTGAATTATTTCACTTACGTAAGTCAATTGGTTTTCACTATTTGCATGGCAACAGGACATACCAATTTTGGCTTTAGCGCACCGTTATGAGAAAACTATGCGAGTTAAAATTGTTTCGTAAGAGGTAACTACACTCACAAGTATCGTCTACAAAACTAACAATATTTTATTTAAATATAAAAGTATGATTTGATCGCACTTGAACACTCCTAAAGTCGTACACAAAAGGGGGTCGCAAAACACAAATACTTTGGAAACCACTGCTGTAAGGCATAATATAAAAAAATTAAATTTTAAAATATAAAAAGTATTACAAAATGTATTAAGTGACTCTCTCATTTGTAATATCGTATACAAGATGTTGACTGGATTTAGTTTCTTGGACGTACTCCATTGCGAAATGAATGACTCAAAGAAAATTGAACAAATAATATAAAACCATAAAATAAGCAGAGTCTGCTTTAGTCAGCAAGATACATACACAACATGAAATTCCAAAATGGAATCGAGTTAAATAAAAATAAGGAACAAAGAGATAATAAATGAAAATAATAACAAATAAAATCAAAAAACCAAATAACATGCGACGTCGTATCACTGTCTGTCTGGATAACTACTGTGTTTTGTTTCGTATCATCATTGCGTCGTTTGTCTTTTCTGTTAGTGTCTGATAGCTGTTGTGTTTTGTCTCATCTCTTCGTTGTGGCGTTTTGCTATTTTTCTGTTCGTGTCTGATATATTTTGTGTTTGTTTCGTCTCATCGTTGTGTCACATGTTATTTGGTTTTTTGATTTTATTTGTTGTTATTTTTATTTATTATCTCTTTGTTCCTTGTTTTTATTTTCATTTGACCCGATTCCATTTTGGAATTTCATGTTATGTACGTATCTTGCTGACTAAAGCAAACTGCTTATTTTATGGTTTTCTATTATTTGTTCAGTTTTCTTTGACAGTCATTCATTTCGCAATGGAGAACGTCCAAGAAACTAAATCCAGTCATGCACACTCATTGCACAGTTCTTTCAAAGATCATACAAGATGTTCACTAATTAACACCACATTACAATTTGTTGTAGCATCGGCTTATCGAAATCTACTCTTAATTTCAGATTAGTTCTATATTTTACAATAGAAGTTTTTCGATATTGTTGCGTGCCATGTACCTGGAGGCCGGTGATCGGCAGCTGTTTCGTAACACTTTGCGGACTGGCCCCTGACACACAGGCCAAGGATGGAAGTCACGCCGAGGCTACGTCATAGATACCTGTCCCAACTGCGTCTTTACCCTACGAGGGCGGCTTACGTGACTCGTCATGTCCGAAACATGTTGTAATATCTATTTTTAGACCAGTGAAATGCGGGGAGTCCCCAACTGTTTTGACGAGTATATAAACGCCGAATTGACAACTTTCGGGAGAGTTCGCTATTGGTCGTGCTAGAGGAAGGTGCTATGCTTGTGGAGAGAGGCTGATGAAGACATTGTGGTGACACCAGAGTCTACTGTGAGGCGGCAGGCGGCCACCTTCGGAGCAGTGTTGGACGAACCAAGAGGACTACTGCGGTGGGCTGACGGGCGAAGAGGAGGTTCGCGACGGGAGTCGAACCGAAGACCTCAAGAGTGAAGACAGCGGTTCACTCGGGGTGCTGCGCAGCACAGAGCGATTCATCACCACTGCAGACTATTAAGGTTGTACACTATCACTATTTGAGTGACTGTTTATTGGATATATGACTGAATTTTATTGTGATTTGCAGTGTTTAATTAATTGATGATAGACATGTTTTGTGCTTTAACTGTCAAAGTTAACTAACGTGTCTGTGACACAGCAGTAATTGTGTGCATAATTAAGGGTGTTGTGAAAGTTATAGTTGATTGCTGTTGTGTGTTTTTGTAAGCTTTGGGAACTAGTAAATCAATAACTTAATAAAACTCATTTATTTCTAATTATAAGACCTCTATCCCAAAATAACACATACAAAGTTTTTGACTCAAACTTGTAACAATATGAACAATCAATAATATATTATAATGATTTATAAGAAATAAATTTATCTGGATTGTAGTACATTTCATTATTACGAAAAGGAGTAGGCCTATCCAATTTAGTTTTTTGATTTATTAAAATCCTTACAAGCAATGTACATTTTGTCAGACATATTTTCACCTCTGTCTAAATTCCAATTCTATTTTGGGAAAACTTCATTTCTGCCATTTTTATTCGAAATATTTCTTACACAAGATTGATCAAACATCGAAACATGTCTATCTTGATCTGGATTTTATTTTCTGTTTTGTTGAAATCCAAAAATTACATAATCTGGCATACCAATTGTATTAAATATAATTAAACTGATCTTTTGTATCAAACTGAAACGAATATTATATAGTTGGTACAATATTCTCAATACCTTGTCAATTATCAAAGTTAATTGGATTTTACGGATTTTTGTAAAAATTTTGCCTTAATTCAATTTTCATAGTTTGCTTCATAATCAGCGATTGGCCCTCCTTATCCTATGGCCAAAATATTTCCATTTTTTCTCAATAAAAAGCTTACCTGTGAAGGTTGTACTACCTAATGTGCCATCCTCTTTGTATTTAGCTTGCCTGTAAATAGAATTATTATCATTAGAATTACGAATTAATGTAATTTTAAACCACCTTTCAATAAATATAATTACAATCTCTGATGAATCCAAATAAATATTTCAGTGGATACATAATTTAATTATGTTTGTCTGCTGTAAAGAAAAAATATATACACCACGACCAATTACTGCACCAGATAATTTTAGTTCTGATAATTCAGATGCTGATGCTTGTAATAATGCATGCTTCATAATTGAAGTTGACGCCATGTCTGGTGAGAGTGAGGTAGGAATGGAGCTGCGTCGGAATGCTCTGGGCGCCACCCTGTTAAGCGTGTAGCCGGGAACACGAGGCTCGATGGGTCGGGGTCTGTTCGTGCCGGCGCGCCCCTCTCTCACCTGGCGAGTCGAAACAACTGTGGATCGGGAAAAGCAGGGAGGACTTGGAGAAAACTACACCTTACATGGACACTTATGGGGTGGTCCACACCCCCATACCCTAGGGCCTTAAGTGAGCCAGTTCCAAAAGGCGAAACAAAGTAAAACACTGGGCCGGATAGTTGCACACGCACGTTAAGAATCTTGCTGGACGAATCAGAGTCCCGAAGCACACCACGTCTCTCGTGCTCCGTCCGCCGCGGCCGCTGCTTCCAGACTGCCTTCTTCATGCACAGGTAGAGGGAGGGGGCGGCGAAGCCAGGTGTCCTGCACTGGCAGATGGCCAGGATGGCAGGTGTCACACGTTGGTGTCAAGTTCACACATGCCCTGCCACTGTCCCTGATCTGCCACACACACTCTCAAGTATCGCACATCTGCCATTACCAACCAGCGCACACCTGCCACTGACACACTCTGCGAACACCTGCCGCGAACAGGTGCAACTCCACCTGGCCTGTGGCCTTGTACCCTGGCCTTGTACAACGACAAAGTTATTCCAGGGCTATCAATAGTTTCAAAAATATTTCCATGCCTAGAAATTTATATTTTTTAATATTGGAATAGAAAGAAATTCTCTCACAAATTAATAGTTGAATATTTAGCATAATTTGCTTTACTATCCCTTTGCTGCAATCTAATGTTCATATACAAAGGCTTCGTTTGGATGTGAAAATGATTCCGCAACTGATATGTCAAATTATGTTCTCTTATTGTATTCATTTAAATTATTTTTAGTTAGATTAGTTGGTGGAAATGTCTTACGATCGTAGCTCTCAGTTAATTTTTTACTCATATATTATTTTTATTTATCTGTGCATTATGACTGTTATCAAAACCTAACCATTTAAATAAAACATTATCTCCTTTCTTTCGCAAAACTTTTTCCAATAAGTAATCTTTATCGTGTTTATTTTTAAGAGGCCCTTGTTCGTAAAACATACCTGTAATTGGTTCGTTTTGCTTTCATTAATTCTATATGTTATTGGATAACTGTAAAATACTTCAGCTATTTCAAATATTTTAGTTGACCAATTTGGTGTAGGCCTATATACTTTTCCAAACAATTTATTAGCTTTACTTATTTGAACTTTATTTCCGATAGCAAATTTTGGTTTAGAAATTAATTTATTACTATACATATTAGCCAGAATAGAGGCTTCATTATTTTTATTTGCATCAGCAGACTTCATTTTAATTGTTCTATGAACTGTATTTTTGTAATCACTTATTAGTTTTGGTAAAATATATATCCATTTATAGCTTCTTTTTTTAGCGAATATTTCCACATTTTCTCCTACAATGTTGGACTAAAAATATCTCAACAACACTAGCTTTCTTATCACCAAATTTTTAGTAATATTTTATATTGTAACCACTCACTAATTTTTTAAATATTTGGTTTTAAAGTTCTTTACCATTGTTAGATCGAAGATACTTAACTTGTCGACAGTTTAATATACATTAAAAAGCTAATGTAACCATTTTACTATCCTTAACTGGTATTGCCCATGCAAATATGAAAAAAAAAAAAAATCAATCACAGTTAGCATATACTTTATTAGTATTTGAAATACCATTGAGTGAGCCTGAATCCATCTCTACTAAATCTGCTTGCCAGAGATCATCTATTCCAAATGATAGAACAGATCTTCTAGGATATTTTTTTCGAGCTGGTTCATGAATTTCATTTGCAATTTGATGTTTGGTGTGCCTACATCAGTCAATAATATTTGTTGTCATTCAGCATATACAAATAATACAATGAACAAAGTCAAAGGTCAGTTTTGTTAACTCCCAAGTTAGTTACACATTTGTGCACTTTTTGAAGTTGAAGAAACTGGGGTGGAACTAATGGAGGGAAAGGAGACGGGTCCAAAGGTTGAGCAGGACCAAGACCTTGGAGCAGGACGTACAGGATGGTGAATGCAGGAAGAGGTTGGGGTTAGTTAGGATGCCTGTTAACTAAAGCAGAGCATAGAGGAAGATGGAATAATAGTGAGATGATTAATTTGGCTGAAACATACTTTTATTTCGCCCTGTTCGCACAAAAATTAAAATCTTAAATATAAATTCAAGCCTACAAATAGCAAAGTAGTTTTGTTGATGTTGTCTTTGCCCTCCATTTTGCAATATGCAGTGCTGTGCTCTGGAGGAGGCAACGTCGCGAATATAGTAAACATAGAGGTGTGGAAGCTATTTTCAAGGCTCTCTGGTGAAGCCATTTTGAAATTGGTCGGCCATTTTATCAATAGTCAAATCATTGTCAGCTCATGCATGTTGTAATGTAGGTTAAATTAGAATCGTGAGAAATATTTCGAGATACTGATCATTGTGGTATTTGTTCGTCGAGTCTGTTACAACTACGTGACGTGTTTGGAGGTTTGGGCAGAGGGGAGGGTGATAGAGAGAGACAACTACGCCTCTCGCAATGCCGGCTGCTGATGGTGGTGGCCGTGGATCTGCCGCCCGTGTGGCGTGCTCCCCCTGGATCCTCCACGTCGAGATGATGGTGGTTGAAAAGCTGAAAAGTCGGCTGGTTGAGGGGTCTAGCTCCCTAAAGACCTGAATTGGCCATGGCCAAATAACTCATGCCGGGTTACACTTAACACCGATTTATTGGTGGGTTACTGACTCAAAAATTTGCACTACGTGCCTTAAGCGGTCCCCACTTCTATAGCTGGTAGGTGGCTAACACAGAAAAGCGCGCACTGAACACTGCACGACTATGCAAATAATTACGTTTTGCGTTTAAACCCCTGGGCGTATGAGCTCGCAGGGATGGGGGTGGCGCTACTCCTGGATGAAAATACGTTACGTTAGACTAAGTTCCGGTAAAAATAAAAGCAATTGACTATGGAAGTTACGCGAGTGGTGAAACGGTT
>PNEQ01035540.1:0-17466 GCA_003012365.1 Medauroidea extradentata | reverse complement strand
TATATATATATATATCACCCCTACACAGTACTGAGAAATCGAATTTTGAAAAGTCTTTAAAGCGTTTGCGATCATTTCTGTAATCATCATCCTGAAGCAAAAATTAATTGTATATCTCGACGGGTTCGATAGATATAGAGGATTTATCTAAAACACATTCATGGTCTTTTCACCACCTAAGAGAGTAAATTTCGAAAAACCCATTAATCACGTTTTAGAATACTTTATTGATGTCTCGCGGACGTGAAAAACACAACATTAGCCCGCTGGGTTCAAGATATATAGACGATTAATTTTATTGTAAACACTTTTCACCACTTTTCACCCCTTTTCACCTCCTTAGGTGGCGAATTTCGAAATTCGTGAAATTATTTTTCAGGTATTTGAGTAAGCATCAATCTTAAACAAAAATGACGTCGCTATATAAAAATCATTGGGATCGATATATATCGATAGAGAATCGAAAACACATTTTACCACCTTTTTAACCGGTTTAGGGCTGAATTCGGAAAATACATTATAATGGTACTTGGGACACTTACAAAAGTATCAATTTAAAGCAAATAGCACTTCGATATCTCGATTGGTTCTATAGATATGGAGGGATAATCGAAGACACATTTCACGTATTTTCACCCCCTTAATTAAAGAATTTAGAAACGTCTTGGATTCCTGTCATATACATTTGTATACATAACCAATTAAAGTAAAAATCATGACGATAGCCAATTGTGTTTCAAAGATATAGACGATTCATAAAAAACACATATTGCCCCTTTTTACTGCCTGGAGGTCGAATTTTAAAAAAAACCTAAAACTTCTTTTTAGGTATTTACGTAAGCAATATTTTGAAGTGAATATCAACTCTCTATCCCGAAGGGTTCGATAGATATCGATAGTTGATTGGAAACACATTTAAGGTCTTTTCACCCCCTTAAATGTTGAATTTCGAAAAATTCTTTAATTGGCCAATATACATTTTTACGAGTTTCCTATTAAAGTAAAAATCACGATGATAGGCCGTCGGGTTCGAGCTCTATCGACGTTTCTTCGGAAACACATTTCTCCCCTTTTCACTCTTTAGAGGTCGAATTTCGAAAAATCCCTTCTTAGTGCTCGCCTATGACCTGAAGGGAACCCCCACAAGAAATTTCACAATTCTAGGTTCAGCTGTTTGGGCTGCAGTTTGATATGTCAGTCAGTCAGTCAATCAGTCAGCTTTCATTTTTATATATATAGATTATGCTAACATTATGAAAATAGTCACCATTTTGAAAATATGCACACAGGATAAACAAAATACACAAAAGTCAAGTCAGCTTTGTATGTAGTATGTGTGTACAAAGTTTGATGAAATTCTGAAAAAATACTTCCTGAGATATGTAATAATATGCCAAAACATGAGAATGGCCGCTATTTTCAAAATTTCAACACAGTATGTACGAAATACACAAAATTCATGTCATATTTGTAATTAGTATATGTGTATCGATTTTGGTGAAGTTCTGAAAAATATTCCCCACGATATGTGATATTATGCTAAACATATAAAAAATGGCCCCCGTTTTAAAAATATGAACACTTGATGAACTAAATAAGCGATACTCAACTCAACTTTGTATGTAGTATATGTGTCCCACGTTTGGTGAAATTCTGAAAAAAATATTTCCTTAGATATGTGGTACTATGCTAAAAATATAAAAATGTCCGTCATTTTGAAACTATGCACACAAGATAAACAAAACACACAATATTAAACTCCGCTTTGTATGTAGTATATATGTACCAAGTTTGGTGATATTCTGTGAAATATTTCCTCTGTTATGAGATGCTTTGGTAAAAAAAATATAAATGGCCGCCATTTTGTACGCACACAGGATGAACGAAAAACAAAAAAGTCAAGCCAGTTTTGTATGTAGTATATGTGTACCAAGTTTGATTAAATTCTAATTTACGGTTCGTTAGATATCTATATGATAGAAATATTTTAATGGCCGCCATTTTGAAAATCTGGACATGGCGTCGAATAAATATATAAAAGTTAAGTGAGATTAAAGTACTATATGTGTACAAAGTTTGATGAAATTCGGTTCACTGGTTCAAAATTTTTAGGTGGGGACACACACACACACGCGCGGACACACAGGCAGAATGGTGATCTCATAATCCTACTTTTTTCTTTCGGAAAGTAGGCTAAAAAAAAGATCACCTTAACTGAGTGACTTCAGTATTAACAATTACGCCGTATGGATTCCTTAACCTGTTAACCATAACCTGTGTGCTATCGATGCATTAATTTTAAAAGCAGCCTGTCAATTTCTTTGCTATTGGTAGAAAAACCATACAAATATAAGCTAATGGGGATAAATCCCCCTTAATTCTAGAGTCTTTTAAAAGAGACCTCCGCACAGTTATCTATGACATTCCACAGCATATCATTGCTCGTGTTTTACACAACTTTATTTGTCGTCTGTACACGTGCCTCGAGTTAAATTTCGGCCACTTGCAGCTACTAGTCTGGGTCCGTTTTTACACTGGACTGTCTTTCATATGATTAGTTCCGTTACGAACAATCTCTGTCGAGATTCTTAAATCACTCATCCTATAGTGACATTAACGGCAGCAGAGCCTAAAATTTGTCAACCGAAACTGGGTTGAATTTCTTATGGATAAGTTTAGCACGGGACAGTTTCTGCCACTAGTAATGCTATTGTTGTAGTAATGTATATGTTTTATGCTGGCGCTTATGGAGTAAACTTTGGGTGTAAAACAGAACATTGCGAAGGACAAAGTTTTCTCCATAAGCGCCAGCATAAAGTTGACCACTTTAATGAACCTCCCTACTTAATAAATTTGCACAATTTCAAGTTGCTTTGTTTATTCTGATTTATGAGAAAATAATTCACATTCGACAACGAAATTTTTTGAAGCAAAGAAAGAACTTGTATTCTTTGCTACTAGACCCGAAGTTGTGAAACTGGAGTATCGATAAGAATATAAAAAATCAGAATTTCAGTGAAATTGTGTAATACGGCGCCACCCTTTTATAATACATATTCTTCTGTTAAACAAATAATTTGTTTATAGTAGCCTAGTTGGTTGCATCCTTTTCGAATACCTTGGCGTATTAAAAACAGTAACGTATTTTTTTGTTAAAAAACTGACTAAAAGCAAGGCGTATTTTTATACATTTTTTTTCACTCTCTAATTAGTGCTGTCGTCCGTTTTTGTATTTTGCACTAACAAGAACTACCCCTCGGATCAGTGTAATATTAAGGCTTCCTTCCCTCTGGATAACTGCTCAGACTAGAACACGCTCAGCTGTCGTTCAAGAGTACGTCCTGCGGCTGCTTGAGTAGTGTATAAATGTATGTTCTAGCACAGTGACTCTTCTCAGAGTCAAAAACTGACCAATAAATTAATTCCTTAAGATGATTGAAAATGTAGGTACTTTCCCTCACTTTGTAATTAAGTCATTTTCTTATAAAATCAGCACAAAACGATGAAAAATATTGTAAAAACCTAAATAAGTAACTACAGAGTAATAATTTTACATTCAACTATAAGTGATAAAGTTATAATAAAATGATGAAAACATTGTTAAAACACAAAAAAATATATTAAATTATAAAAGAAAGAAATATAATGTATCTGATTACTACCACAATCTTTCTTTCCATTATAAACAAATCCCATATTTCCACTAGTTACATCTTTAAAAACTCGACCAGTGAATTTTCGAGCATATCTGTCTGTTAATATTGCTTTAAAATTTTCGGAAATTACAGCTGCTTTTATGTCCAAACCGCGTTTCCATCATTTCAGCACAATGTATTAGATGTTTATCTATTATAAGATAGGAAAGTTTCTTAAGCTCATTAACCTTGTTAAGTATGTTTAGTGATGTTTCCATTGTATTTATCATATTAAATTAGTAACAAAAATTAATTAATCACTGAATAAGAATTTTGCAGGATTCATGTTTTACAAGACGAAGAACCAAAATAACATACTTTTCGCCAAAACTATTTTTTAATGAATTTGAATATCCAATGACAATATCTATTATGAAATTATATTTCAAATTCGCGAGTGTTTTCATGCGGATTTAAACTGCTATAACTACAAAAATGCATGTCTAATAATTCAAATTTCACATCTTCCCAAATTTTTATTTCATATCGTTTTTATCGACAGCTATTGTGATGTTGAAATTAATATTTTCTTCTTGAACAAAACAATTGACGAAACGAAAGATAATGACTATCCAATATTTCTATCACTCATTCAATTTAAAGAATGAAAAAAAAAACCATTAATATAAATAGAACAAAACTAATTTATATTTCAAGAACTCACAAAAATTAAATACATTAACAAACTAATGTTCCATTTATTCTAGTTAAATTACTTCTGGAAATGCAATCCTATACCTTGCTAGTTCGACGAGGAAGAAACCAACATGCAGCAATTACCCAACTTCCTGTTGCAGACCGAGATAAAGAATGTGACATTTTTTCACTTCTCTAACCACAAGGAAAAAAAGTAATTTTTCGTATTAAAATTTTTTCTCTATTAAATTAATACAAAAATGAACGGGAAAAACAAAACCACATCGAGGCGAAATACAATGCATTCTTTTCAGAACCTTTGGAACGTATTTAAATTTAAAGGTAATGTATTTGCAAAGGAAAAGAAGCCACGAGACAAACAAATTAAATACGAAATGTGTAATTATTATAAATCGTTACACGAACAAATACATTTGAATTATAAAAAAAACATAAATATAATATTATAACCAAATGTGAAAAATGCACTATTGAATATATACAAAAATAGAAAAAGTCATGAAAAAAGTATAATTCATAATGTACTTCCACCATTAGATAAAAAAAAAATTAAGAAAATAATTCAACAAATAAACCAAAATATAAACCAAATAAACGCGAAAAGGTTATAGTAAAATGTGACACTTTCGAAATACAATACAATTAATAGTACAGAAAAATTTTAAACGATGTAATAACAATTTAAAAGCAGCGAATAAAATAAACAAAATTGAAGTTGAATACGACGATTACGAAATGTATGAAAAAAAAGTAAGTAGATTGAAAACTTATAGTATTATGCCTATACGCGATATAATAGAGTCAACATCATTTCTTAATGGCATAAAACAATTTCTAATAAATAAAATAAGAAATAAACTAGAGAAAAATATTTTCAAAGTGAATATATATTTTGCAGCTCAATATAAAAGAGAAAATAGTAATGAAGAAGAATACTAAAGTACAGCATTTAAAACTAAATATGAAATTATTTAAAAAAACAACTTATTGATATGAATATTATGAAAGCGGCATTTCAAAAATTTTAACAGATATGCGAGAATTTAAAGGAAAAGGATCTAATTGGACACTAAACGAAATACTCTTATTAGAATTAAGAACAAATACATACAACCCATTAAATGGATCTTCTTATGTTGATCTTTTATTAAAAATTAAAGAAAAATAAGCAGTTATAAATGTTATATATAATGATCAAAAAGTTTCTTATTGTCAATTTTATCAGCAACTTATGCTGCAAAAAAATATCCTGAAAAAGTAAAACATTATGAACAATATGAACATGGATTTAATGATGTACTTAGCGATTTAGAACTTAAGAAGCAATTAGATCAAATTCAAGTATTTGAAAAGACAGTACTAATATTTAAATTAATGTTTCTGCGTAAAATAAAAAGGAAAAGGGGGTGAAAATTAATATATATTTTATTCATTACCTATTTCAAAAAGGAAAACTAACGAGCACATTAATTTATTATATATTAAAAATAAAAATTATTTTCATTTTTGATGGGTAATCTTTCTCGTCTTGTTTGTTCACAGCTTAAAAAAAATCACAGAAAAATATCTCTGTGATAGATATATACAACATTTTTATTGTGAAGATAAATTAATGTTTATTGGTGGGTACACTAATCAACAAATTGCAAATGAAATTCATAAACCAGCTCGAAAAAAATTATCTTAGACGATATGTCCTATCTTTTGGTACTGATGATTTCTGGCAAGCAGATTTAGTCGAAATGGATTCAGGTTCGCTTAAAGGTATTTAAAAAATTAACGAAGGATTTAAGTAATTATATGCTAACTGTGATTGATGTTATTTTTCAAATTTGCATGGGCAATGCCAGTTAAGAATAATTAGTTTATGAGTCGATTAAGATAAAAAAACATCTACCAAATCTGGTAACTGTATTTAAAAATATAATTAATTACCAAAAGAATATAGGTTACATGGATGAATGATGTTTGAA
Organism: Medauroidea extradentata; assembly: GCA_003012365.1. Taxonomy (NCBI): domain Eukaryota; kingdom Metazoa; phylum Arthropoda; class Insecta; order Phasmatodea; family Phasmatidae; genus Medauroidea; species Medauroidea extradentata. Next base: position 11,141 of record PNEQ01035540.1, on the reverse strand, counting down.
AACTTATTGATTGACTTCTCGTAATACGTGATGAAGAGAATGCTGGAAATAATAATTATTACAAAGAAAATATAGGAATAATGGATATGTTCAGTAGTAAATGTAGTGATTTTATGGTGAATAGTCCAAAATGAATTCTATATCTATACGAGTATTAAACACAACACCGCCATATTTTTGGGAATAAGAACATCATTGTGAAGGACTATTAAATGATGTAATTAATTCATTACCATTCGAGTTACATGCTCCGGGATATCACTTGTTTGGTCCTGGAACTAAACTGACAGAAAGATTAGAAATAAACGATAAAATAATAAATCCTTTAGATACAGCAGCAATGGACCATGACAGCTTATCATTATCATAAATATTTTGCTGGAAGACGTGTTGCTGATAAAGAATTAGAAATGAAAGTGTTTAAAAAAATGTTTGCTCCATATGCGGATTTAAACGAGAGAATATGGGCTGGTGTCACAGGATCAGCAATGCATATTAAACGTAAACTCAGCTGGGGTATTAAATTAATTATTAACAAAATATTTGTTACATAAATGAAAGTAAAAAATGTTGAATTTCAACTGTCTGCTGATGAACTTAAGAATTTAAAAATTGATTTTTTTTTACAAAAGTACAGCTTGAACGTAAAACAAAGAATCTAAAATATGGAGCAGGACTAACTCTTGCTATCTCTGGACCACAACTAAAAAAATTGTCAAAAGAAATGAAAACTGCAAATGGTTAACTGTTCATAAATTTCGATTTTTACCGATAATTTTTTCTGCGTTAGCCACTCTATGGGCATTAACTGGTGGTGTATCAACTGATGTTAACAATGCAAAAGTTGACAAAAGAGGGATCAAGAATTATAGGGACAGTGAAGACATAATTCGGAAATGGAAAAACTAGGAAAAGGCGTAAAAATTTCAAAAAAAAAAAAAAATAGATAATAACTTTAGTAACTAATTTTGATATTGAAAACATTAGTAAAAGGTTCAAAATAAAATATTTTGGAGGAGTCTTTATGATTGATAAATTACACAAATCGCCGCTTAAAAAAGAATGTGAAATAGTTAATTTAGACGTTTCTAAAAATTCTGGAACGAATTGGGTTTGTTATTGGAAAAAACTTATTAATTGTTTTTTTTTTTTTGATGATTCATTTGGAGACAAGCCACCGCATTAATTTGTTTAAAATCTTAAAAGTAATATGTCTTATAATGATGATAGAATACAAAATTGGATGATGTTATTTACGATACCATCTATCTCGTAATTTTAAATTTTCAAAAAATATTTCTTTGTTAATAAACAATGGATATCTTAAATGTATTAGTGATATCATGGATTGAATATATGAGTAGTATTAATGAGGAAATAACTGATAATAATATAAATTATATATTTTGATGTAGAAATTAATATTAAACTACAAAATTTAGTTCAATCAGTTAGAAATTCTAAAAATGAAATAATTTATTGCAGTTAATCAGTAAAAAATTTGAAAGATAAAATAAACAATTCCAACCAATTAATTAATTGAAAAGTTAAAAAATGTGGTAGTGAAATAAATTATTTTGTCAATGTTTTTAACTCAGAATAAAAACGATTATTCCAAGTGTTTCAGATATAAATTCAAAATGTGATGTTTGTTAAATATTTAGAATCAAAATATGATACTTTTATTATAGATATAAGTGTTACAAACATAAACTCAGTGTAAACGATTTAGAATAAAAACATGATACTTTTGTTAAAGACTTAGAATCAAAATATTATACTTTTGCTTGAAAAACCACTATTGATGAAAGCATTCAAATGTTGATGTTCAGATTTAATGGTAAAATACTTTGGTTTAACTGAGAGTTACGTTAGCATTAAATACCGTAGAATTGTTTCAGTTGATAATCCAATTGATAGAAAAATTTTAGATAAAGAGTTAAATGATAATTTACTAAATGTAAACCAATCCATTAATTTAAAAATGTAAGAATGCGAAGAGTAAAAAAAATCATGGCTTATAAATATACATAAAAAATAGTACAAGAATGTAATACTGTTGTACGAACCTGGGCAAATAATTTGTTTAGTTATATTAGTGTACGAAATCGAAGATTTGTTGATATGGCAGAACCAGCTGATGTAAAAGATGCTGTTAATAAACAATTTTTAGATAAAGAATTAGGCCTAATTGGTAAATTACATGAAACTAAATTAATTAATACAGAAATAATTAGAAAATTTAAATCAATTACTTTTAAATTATTGTGATACACTTATTAATATGAAAGTCACATATATTATAAATAATTATAGGATAGATATATTTGATATATTACCAAATTTTAGTCAATCAGTAAAAAATTATAAAGATAAAATAAATAATTAGAGTCAATCTGTAAAAATTTTAAAGATAAAATAAATAATTAAATTCAATTAGTTAGATCAAAAATTAAAAGAAATTAGTACTATATTACCAAATCTTCCAAGCCATTAAATGGTACAATTATGTTAATTGATATTATTTTTACATATACATATTCTTAGGGATATAACATAGAAAATTATATAATAAATAATGAATGTATTTTGAAATGCATTAACAAGAAATAAAATATCCTTGGGTAAAGTTTTCCTTTCACACTTAGGAGTAGACAACAATGTAAATTATGAAGACAAAAGATTAAAAAATGTGGCTAATCCAATCGCGCCTAATGATGCCGTTAATTTAGAGTGTTATTAATCTAACAGATCAAATATTATTCATTTAATTAGAAAGCATAGTGCAAATGAAAACTTTTTTTATCTAGGTAAGAATAAAAAAGAATACATTTTAATGATGGTGTAACAATACATTCAATAATAATATACTCTGAAGTTTATATGCAAACTATCCAATTATACCATAACATGACAAACATTATTTTGATTAAGCCATTTGACATAGAGTTGTTTGATAAAATATTTTTTAAATTCCAATAAAGTTATAGTGTAACATATAATACTACTGTTATTATTTAATTGGCAATGTTTAATAAATAAAGTTAAACCTTTAAGAAATCTTTAATTTTATTACTATATTTGCTATCATTTATTTTACATGTAATAAAACCAGTCTTTATCACAACATTTTGAACATTTTTCTCAAATTTTTTCAAATGACATCGCCACCAACAAAATCGCTATTAATATTTTTCATCACGTATAAATATACAAAGAAAATTATCATTGTATCTTGTTAGTTGTTTCGGTAAATTTTAGTTAGTTTGAGCTAAATAAAAATAATCAATATTTTTATGCCTGCCACAAGTAAAATAGTATCTTATCATATATTTGTTGTCTAGTATAACATTATCAAAAACAACAGAATCTTTACAACATCCATCATCATCAACCATTTCATTTGAAGAAATAAAGTATGCTACTGGTTTATTAATTGTTTTAACTGCTGCGTTAGTTTTCCATATATTGAAGAACCAATGATCAAGCAACGAATTTTATCAGGAAATAATTCTCCATTGTTTTGTCGAGTATTCTTAATTTTATATTCCAATCTTGTTTCTTTTTATTCAACATTCATTTTATTTATATTATATGTTTTTTATATTAAATGAGTAAAATATTTGTGCATACGAATACAAAATCTACGTTAAGAAAAGACTCCATTATCAATTTCAGATAGAGGAACACTCTAGGTTTCATTCAGATCATTACTACATATCTAACATGTACCATTTCATTGTAAAAATAACAAACTATTTTATAAATCAAAATGGAGCAGAATATATAGAAGATCTTGGAAAAGCAATCAAAAACATTCCACCAATTAACAAAATTATTGTTGTTGCGAAAGAAAATATAGCCATCAAATCAGATAAGATAAAAGCAGAGTAAAAGTAAAATGTGTTTTTGAACTGGTATTTGGTAAATTGGATTCAACTGATGGACTGTTACATTTCACAGATAATAATGGCTTAGAAAAAAATATAGTTCATTATGGTAATAAGATTGCTCCATTTGGAACGATACATATTCACTGTAATTTAGGAGATTGTAAGATTATGAAACATGATGAATATCGTGATAGAGAAACTAATATTTCTGCTACGTTTAAACTGAGTGCTGCTTTTCATGAAACTATTTATTACGAACCATCTTATACATTATATTTTCCAACACAAACAACAAAAATGAAAGATATTGTTTTAGAAAAAAAGATGATAAGGGAAAATTAATAGATTTTGATTATGCTGAAATAACTGTAATATTACAAATGAAACCATAATTGCATAATATATATTATTTTTTTATTCATTTAATGGAGCAAGCGATAGTCATCTTGGATGTCATTATATTGATTATAATTTTCATTTCGTTAATTGTTTTGCTTGAGAAGAAAAAAATTATTTCAATAGTACAATATCTGTTAATAAAAACGATATCCAATTTAAAATAGGGGATGATGTGAAATTGTAATTAGTTGATTTTTGTGGCTATAGTGTTTTAAATCCATATGAAAACACTCGTGAATTCGAAATAGAATTTTATAACATATATTGTCATTGGATGTTCAGATTCACTGAAAAAATAGTTTTTGCAACAAGTATGTTATTCTGGTTCTTTGTCTCGTAAAACATAAATCCTGTAAAATGAGATTTCTCTGTGATTAATAATTTTCTTTGTTTTTAATGATACTTTCATCGATTTGGCGATATTATTTGAAAATTACTGAATTATAAACTGTGGGAAATTACCTTCATTTCAATCATTTTGAGGAATAATTTTTTTTGTCAATTTTTGATTATTAAAAGGATCATTGTGTTCAAACATAAATTTATACACTACTCGCTTGCTCAGTTCTTTGTTATGTAGGGACGCCCTTAACAATGCCAGCGCAATTAGAGGCGGAAATTGTCCCTTACCTAATTTGTAGCAATGAGATTCCAAGAGTAGAATAAAGCTAAACGAGGATGCAAGGGGTGTGTGTGTATCTCATACGCTTCTGTACAAGAATTTCGAGAATTGGTGTCATAGTCTAAAAAATTATGGTAAGAACCAATCGTTGCCTGTTTCGTGAAATTATTTTACCTCATTAATTCGAAAATGAGGTGAAATCAGCCTGTTTTTGTATATAATTTATGTAAAAAAACTATTCGTTGCGAAGAATGCTAAACGATTTTACAATATCGGCTACCGTTCGGGCTTAAATATTAGTTTCGTATAAAATTTAGAAATAAATATCGCAAGTTTACTTATGTAAATAATTCATTACACTTGCTTCAGCAGTGAGGCCTCCATTATTTAACTTTTTATGCTTGCAATGCAATATTTTGTTATATACAACAATACAAAGGCTATGTGCTGTCTACACGGAGCCCCGGTGAGCGCACTAATAAAAATAGTCTAACTTGTTATAACAAATTACAAACTGCGACAAAGTAATTTTGCTCTAAAAAAAGCACACGAAAACATCCTGTTCATACAGGGTTCATGAATGTGTTTTACAAATGTTGCGATATGGTTCCTTGTAAACAATGAGGTAAGGTAAGTGGGCTTTACGTCTTATCAACAGCGAGGTCATTATAGATGGCGACACACAACTTGATACAATGATAAGAACAGGGAGACGAGTCGACCATGGCCTTTGTTAAGGAACCATCCCAGCAATTTCGGGAAACCATGGAATATCAAAATCAGGATAGCCGGAGCCGGGGCTCGAACCCGCGTCCTCCAGAATTCGAGTCCAGCGTGTTACCCTTTTTTTTCTTCAAAATGTTTGGTGCAGCGGCGAAGCGGAATCTTCCGCATCATCACTGCACCAAACATTCCCCCCCTTAATGTGACTTTATTTGAGTGACCCCGGTAACTCTTCTTGAGACAATTGGTATAGAGACAATCTTTGAGACCATTGGGACAAACACAAATTAACACCCAGCCAGACCTGGGAATCGAACCCAGAACCCCTCGCACCATCCACCGTTGAGCGACCTCGTACGGTGCAAAACTGTGAGATAAAGTTACATAATGCAAATTTTTGCTGACGGAAATCTTAAGAGATTAAATATCTATTGAAAATTTGCATTTAAACCGAGATTTATGAAAAATAATGAAAAGTAATTAATGAAATTCCGGATATTTTTAAACAAGAACAAGATCTGCATTTGTGAAAAAGTAGTTTCAAACGTCTTTTGTCTTCGTTAAATAATGAAGTTACTGAAACCTCCTGTGTATCACGTGCTGCCTAACTGTAAGGCTCCATATTTTCTACATTCATTATCTCAAAAACGGTTCATTTGAGGGTGTTGCGGCAAGACGACCATTTTTTTTTTACTGGAACATCCTGCTACAAAATGTGTCTTTTAATAGCCGAGAAATGCAATGTTATAAAATTTCTGTGCCAAACAAGGCTTGACAACGTCCTTATCTGCTGAAAGTGAAATGTATTAGAAACCATTTTGCACATATTACAGACGTTATCGTTGTTAAACCGCAGCCGGAAGTTAATTGTTATTCCACCTTACTTTTGGTAATTAAAAAAAAAAAAGAATGTTTATGTCAATTATTAATCGAGAATTTCTCTCAAACTATTTGCGCCCGGTAAACACTGTCATTACATAACTTTAGCTGTTATTAAACAAGGAATCATTTCGCAAAATTTGTAACATACTGTCGTGAACATCCGATATATATATATATATATATATATATATATATATATATATATATATATATTGTTGCGTGCCATGTTCCTGGAGGCCAGTGGTCGGCGGCTGTTTCGTAACACCTTGAGGGCTGGCCGATGACTCAAAGCCCGGGTGGCTCATAGTGGGAAATCCGCCGAAACTACGTCATAGATACCTGTCCCAACTGCGTCTTAACCCTTCGAGGGTGGCCTACGTGACTAACAGCATATCCGAAACATGATGAAATATATATTTTTAGACCCCTGTAATGCGGTAAATCCCCGACTGTTTCACAGAGTATAAGAAGGCCGAATCGTGAGATTTGGGGAGAGTTCGCTATTGGTCGTGCTAGAGGAAGGTGCTTTGGTTGTGGAGATAGACTGGTGAAGACATCTTGGTGACGTCAGAGTCTACTGTGAGGCGGCAGGCGGCTACCTTCGGAGCAGTGTTGGACGAACCAAGAGGACTGCTGCGGCGGACTGACGGGCGAAGGAGGAGGTACACGACGGGAGTCGAACCGAAGACCTCAAGAGTGAAGACAACGGTGCACTCGGGGTGCTGCGCAGCACACGGCGATTCATCACCACAGCGGACTATTAAGGTTGTACACTATCACTATTTGAGAGAGACGTTTGATTGGATATATGACTGAATTTTATTGTGATTTGTACTGTTTAATTAATATATGGTAGATATTTTTTGTGCTTTAATTTTCAAAGTTAATTAACGTGTCTGTGACACAGTGGTAATTGTGTGCATAACTAATTGTGTTGTGAGAGTTATAGTTGATTACTGTTTTGTGTATTTCGTAGCTTTGTGAGCTATTAAATCCAGTACTTAATTTGACTATTTTATTTATAATTATAAGAACTCTATACCAAAAGAACTCATGGGAATTGCCCACATGTAAAGTTTGTGTTCCAAACTTGTAACACTGGTGTCAGAAGTGGGATAGAGGCATAAAGTAAATTCAATAATTAATCCTGTAAACTAAATCATTGCACACAATTGCTATTTAATTAAATTGAACCACTTCATAAATTTGAAGTTTAATTTTCAATTATAAATGTGAATGATTACAAGAAGAATGTCAGCTGAAATAGAATCACTAAAAGCCCTCATTGAGGGATTGAGTAGCCAATTAAGTGGCCAAATCAATTCTGTCAGAGATAGTGTAAATGCAAATGTTGATAGTGTAAATGAAAATGTTGATAAGAAAATTGAGAATGTTAGTAATCTTGTAGATAGTGTAAATGAAAATGTTGATAAGAAAACAGAGAATGTTAGTAATCTTGTAGGCAGTGTAAGTGAAAAGGTAGACAAAGTGAACGAAGTGGTGGATAGAAAAAAAGACGATGTTAAAGAAATGGTGTACCAGAAAATAGAGGCTGTAAACGAGAAAGTAGGCAGCGTATAGGAAGAGATGGACTTCGTGAAAAATAGCATGCAGAAACAAATGGATGAGCTGAGGAAGGAGTGTCAAGAACTTCTCCATGGTAGAGAGGGTGGCCTTATTGTTACCGGAAAAGACATGGTCATTGCTGAATCAATACCTCAAGGCGGCGAAGAGAAGACCACGAAGTTTGAACCAGGCTGTAGTGTGATTCCCAACCAGGCAGAAAATGGGCTGCGACATGTTTCTGTATCTAGTATGCCTGCATCGAACATTGGAAAAGGAATTTCTGTCAAGCCTGCTCCTTACGATGGTCAAACTCCATGGCGAGAATACCAAAACCAGTTCGAGATTGTGACAACCATAAATGGTTGGTCTGACCAGCAACGAGCCTACTACCTTGCAGCTGTGCTGAGAGGACCTGCCCTCAGTATACTCCAGTCGCTTCCAGAACAACAACGTCTGGAATACTCGACATTAGTTACTGCCCTGGAGCTGCGCTTCGGAAACAAGTACTTACGACATGCCCACCATGCCCAACTAAGAAGCCGCACCCAGAGACCAGAAGAGCCACTGCAAGAATTATGGCAGGACATTGTGCGACTCGCACATTTGTCACTCGAGGGATGTCCAGAACAGGCACGAGATATAATAGCTGTCGGCTTCTTCGTCGATGCCATCGCCGATGTAGAGGTGCGCCAAGCAGTTCGCCTGGCAGCTCCAAGAACTATGCAGGATGCCCTGGCCAGAGCACTGGAGGTCGAATCTGCAAGAGGGCCATCAACTCGTCGTGCTGTGCGGGCAGTCGCACTGTCGGGCGACGAGAGAGACAACAGCCTAGAGAACATCCTAAAGAGAGTGGAAATCACAATGAATGAAATTAAGAACAAATTCACTCCGATTACACCCCGCCCTCGACAACAGGGGCGACCAAGCTGTTGGGAATGTGGAGAACCCGGACACCTGAGAGCCCAGTGTCTGCAATGGGTATGGAAAAAAAAGAAACCAAGAGCAGGATGAGGCTGCCAGATCTGGCCAGGCCTCGGGAAACATGTAAGCACCGGTCTTAAGGGGCGAAGGGCGGTGACTGTGGGAGAAAATGCCCCAGTATTTCTTCAGGTACGCTCAGTGAAACAAGAGTTTGATGCAATCCTAGTGGAGCGCAGTCTGGATAATGTTTATTGCAACATGGTTGTGGACACTGCAGCAACCATTACTGTTGTCAGACCGGACATCTTGGAGCCTTATCCCCAGCAGTCACGGGGCCATAAATACAGACAAAGCTTTCTGACGACAGTGACAGGCGAGACCACACCAGTGAAGGGGAAGAAAAAGGTACATTTGAAGTTGGGTGACCTCTGCATTGAGCACGAAGTGTACATAGCCAACATCAAAGATGAATGTTTATTGGGCCTGGATGTGTTATGCAAGCTAGAGTGCTGTATAGACACGCAGTCGGGAGTGCTAAGGGCTGGTAACCGAGAACAGGTAATGATGCCACGAAGCGAACTATCCATGCCAACCAGCTGTCAAGTGGTCTGTTGTGAGACAACTGTTTTGCCAGCGTCCAGTGAGATTGTCATTCCTGCATGCTGTCGAGGCAATTTTGTGCGGCGTGTAGCTCTGGTCGAACATATGGGAAGAGGAAGCAGCTTACCTGATGATGCGGTGGTAGCAAGAACATTGGTTTCGCCGAGTTCTGGAAATCTACCTGTTCGAATGGTTAACTTGTCAAACAGGCCAATCCAGCTTGAGGAGGGGGCCATAATAGGTGTGTGCAAACAAGTCTCCCAAATAACTACAACCGACAAAGAAACCATGAAGTCAGGCGACCTTAATGGGCCTATGCCAGAACCACTCAAGGAACTACTGACTAGAACTGGAGAAAACTTGAACTGGAGACAAGGAAAAGCTGTGGAAGAACTTCTGAAGAAAAATAAGAGAACTTTTTCATGTGGGCCACTTGACCTTGGCAGAGCATCCGCTGCACAACATCACATTGATACAGGAGAAGCTAGGCCAATCAAGCAACCCCCAAGACGACTACCTCTGGCTACACAAGAGACTGTGGATGGCATCTTGAAAGAAATGAAGGACTTGGATGTGATCGAGCCGTCGGTCAGCCCTTGGTCATCATCTGTTGTGTTAGTTAAGAAGAAAGATAGGTCCACAAGATTTTGTGTGGTTTACTGCCGGCTGAATGATGTGACCAAAAACGACTGTTACCCCCTCCCCCAGATTGATGACACACTGTACAGCTTGACAGGGTCACAATGGTTCTCTACACTTTACATGAAGAGTGGCTACTGGCAATGTGAGGTGGCGCAAGAGGACAGGGAGAAGACAGCCTTCTCTGTGCAAGGGAAGGAACTTGGCAGTTTAAAGTCATGCCGTTTGGGCTATGCAATGCCCCTGCTACCTTCGAACGACTAATGGAAAAGATCATACCTTTAGATATTTGCCAAGTTTACTTAGATGACATCGTGGTCACAGGTAAAACATTTGAAGAACACCTTGCCAGATTAGATTCTGTGTTCCAGAAAGTGGCAGCTGCAAATCTGAAGCTGGTTCCCAAGAAGTGCCACCTGTTCCAAAAGAAAGTTAGTTTCCTAGGGCATGTGGTATCAGCTGATGGAATCCAGACTGACCCAGAAAAAACCAGGGCAATAAAAGACTGGCCACAACCAACAGACAGGACACAGGTGAGGAGCTTTCTTGGACTCTGCGCTTATTATCGGCGATTTGTACGTGGGTTTGCTACGATTGCCAAGCCACTACATGAGCTTACTGAAGCCAAAAGAAAATTCCTGTGGACGCCTGAATGTGAAACCTCTTTCAGAAAATTAAAAGAATTTTTAATTTCCCATCCAGTTTTGGGCTTCCCCGATAGTGAAGGCGAGTTTATATTGGACACAGACGCGAGTGATGTAGGCATCGGTGCTGTGCTATCTCAGGTTCAAGATGGAGTAGAGAAGCCGCTAGAATATTTCAGCAAAGTACTGCAGAAACCAGAGAGAAATTATTGTGTCACTCGCAGGGAGCTATTGGCAATGGTGAAGTCCATA
>PNEQ01035539.1:0-17465 GCA_003012365.1 Medauroidea extradentata | reverse complement strand
GGGGGGGGGGGGAAAAGATATTTTTTGGCGACAATGACCTTGTTGCATCTTTTTTATTAATTAAGCATGTATAAATTAGAAAATTTAATAATAAAACTTAGGTTTTATGTGCTTAAGTTATTATGTAAATAACAAAAAAAATATACATATACACACATATCCTTCTAAATCCAGGAGGGGGCCTTTGCCTCCCCCCTACATGACGCCACTGAGACAACGCAGCATTCTGTAGATAGTAACATGACAATCTGACCCACCCCCTGGCTAGCTCCTTGGTTTTATCTTAAGGTTTTTGATATCCCGGCATATTGCCTTCACACTTCCTGATAAAGAATCTTTGACGCCATACAAGCCGTTACGATTTCCGTTATGTCAGTTCAGTTGCTAAACTGGCTGCCACGCTTGCTACCATGGAATATGCTTTTTAGTCTGTTTTATTATTTATCTCTTCCATAAAAATATTTCAAGTTTTAAGCGCGCAACCCCCCCTCCTCCCCCCAATTATACACATTTAAACGACGCTAAAATCCTGGTAGTTGCAAATATGGTTAGTAGCTTGCCTTTCAAATTAGGTCACGCATCGCCACTGTGATTTCAAGTTGATTAACTCTATGTGATTTCAAGTTGCATCTTTTTTTTTTTCGCTGACAAGTCCAGCTGAAGAAAACAATCACTCTGATGCAACCGAGCTTGAAGGTACACATAAGAAACTCATAGCAACAGTTTTTAAGGCAGGAAACAAGCTCTCATATTTCCAATATTCTAGTAGATTTTACGAAAATGGTTCTATCTTCTGATATCTTTCCACTTCATTTTCCATTTGTTCTGAAACAAATCAAATTTGTGATTACACCAATTTTACATTTTAATCAGGTGCTTGTCCAAAAATTAACACTTTACAAATTGCATTGTTATGGAAACAAGCCAACTATTAGAAAAATTACCTTCAGTTTCCATTGAGCTGCCCTGGTTTTCATTTAGCAGTTCTTGGAAGATGTCTTTGAGTGAGCTTCCTGCTGTTGGGCTGAAAGAGGCAACTTCAGTACACACACTCTCTGAGTTAGTGTTTGATGATTCTCCAGATGTAACAGCATTAGCTTTTGTAAGCTCTTCTGTTAACCAGTGTCTGGCTTTCTTGACTGTCTCTTCCGTTTCAAAAATTTTACATTTGTATCGCGGATCCAAGACAGTAGACAAAACATGCGGCCGGGAATTCTCGAGTGATGAGAATGTAGTTTCCAAGGTGTTGATAATGTTAGCAATGACAGACTTGAGTGAAGAAACAGCATTAAGTTTTTGAAGCCCTCGCTTAACAGTTTTTACTAGAGGTATTACATCTGCCAACCTACAGTTTGTTTCACTTGTTTGAAGTGTCACCTGCTCAAAAAGTTCAAGAATTTTGATCAATTCAGCAAATGAAAGTCCAGTCTGATGTGCTGAAGTCACAGCCAACAATTTTCAGCTTTGGCAGGACGTCTTGAACTGGTAATCGTAATTCAAAAAGTCAGCGTATCATGTTAAGTGTGGAATTCCACCTCGTTGAAATATCTTGGATCAATACTTTCTCCGGAAGACCCATTGCTTTTTGTGAAGCAGCCAAAGCTTTCCTTGAAACAACTGAGTGATGGAAGTGTGACACTAAACGCCTAGACATTTGAATTACTTTTCTTGGTACCACATCAGAAATTACAGTGTTAACGACCAACTGAATACTGTGTGCCATACATATCACAGATTGCTTTCCCAAAATATCAGGGGCTAAAATGATGTTTGCTGCATTGTCAGTAACTATGAACTCAACTTTGTCAAATACTTCCCACTTTCTTAGGCACTGCTCAATGTTGTTGGCTATTAACTTTCCAGTATGATTGGGTCCTTCGAAAGGATGAACCTCAAGGCAGTAGTGAACTTACTGCACATCATCTGCGATGTAAGACTGATAAACTCAGTCATGGCTGCAGATGACCATAAATCAACAGTAATAGAAATATGCTTCAACTCAATTAACTAGTTTATTATCTGTTGCATTACTCTTTGGTACATATCTGGTATCACTTTAGATGAAAAGTGTTGCCTGCATGGTAGTTTATATCACGGCTGAAGGACATGTAGAAGTCTAACGAAACCTTCGTCACTAACAACAGAGAATGGCTGAATGTCTGTGCACAACATTTCTGCCACAGGTTTCGTCACTGCCAACACCCGAGGATCATCGTCATTGTATTGCTTCCCTTTGTCAATAAAAGCTTGTATAGTCGGCTGCAGTAATACTTGATTTTCACAGGATATACTTTTGTTTGTCTGACCAGAAGCACACGAATCAACTGACAGCACTCCTGCAGACATACAGGTTTTTTCTTTTATAGCTGGTTGTCTTGGACTTCCATAACCGAAACATGGAATCGCTTGACATGGGCCCACATGTTGCTAGTTGTAAAAGAAGTTTTACTACCATGTGCTCCGCCACGGCAAATTTATCGTCACGTCCAGAATCTAGATGAAAATGTTTCCACACACCACTACGATTAGGTGTACCCATCCTGCAAAAATAATAAAAAATTGCATGTACACGCAAATACACTCCTGCCGCTATTAGTAAATAAATACAACTTCAAACATGCTCGCCAACAATATCAGTAAATAAATAAAACTTCAATAATGGTCGCCAACATACATAGTTTTTATTTTGGCTCGTTTCTCAAGTTGTTTTACTCGGCCGTGACATGGTATCTCGTCGGCTGTACTGAACTTGCACTCACTCTGCACCAAACACTTTAAAGGTGCACGTGTGACGTCATGGCACTCAACAAACAAGTGCTTGTAGCTTGTTTGTCCGCCATATTTGATGTGAAGTTGAGCGGGCTCCCACCGGGTTTTGAGTATTTTGAGTTTTTCTATTTCCTTTTAGGGGGGGTTTCTTCTTCAATTTTGAGTTTTGGAGGGGTCTTTTTGCCCTTCCCTCTTGTGAGTGACTTGTGGTTAGCGTGAAGGGAATTATTTAGGAGTTGGGTTGCCCTGGTTGACGGAGCTGGCTGCCCCCCGCCCACCCCGCTCCTCTCCTCCACTGGCCATGGAGGAGAGCGGCCTGGTGTTGGGGGGGGGGGGGGAGAGGCTAGTTCCGCCGACCGGCGGTAGGGGCGCGCGGGTGCAGGCGAGCGCTGCTCGCGTCGGGAAGAAGCGCATTCTGACGACTGCATTCGACGGGAGAGGTGCCTGTACCGAAGAGTAGTCACAAAGGGTTTTTGTATCCTGCTGGTCGCCGATGTGCATAAGACGCAACACGAAACTTAAGTGGGTTCGTCTTGCAATCGTACGTATCTACTTCCTACTCTGCCCGAGGTGGTTGGTGAGTAAAATGGACAGGTTGATTTAGCTGGTGCAGAAGAGGCCCTAGTAAACATTTGTTGGGCGCGCGACTTCGCACCACGTGGCACCGCTGGGGGGGGATTAAGCTCCACGAGGTAGTTGCGCTGGTGTAACAGGAATTCCTGTGACATGGATGGGTTGCCAGGCTTTCTCCATTATGGGACATCGACGAGAGTGGTAATCTTCGCATTTGACTATTGAGTTAATGTGTTCGTTGGCTGGGAGATTATGTTAGGAAGAATGGACGAGGGGCGTTTGGTGCGCAGAGGATAAATGGAGACTCAGTAATAGTATCTGCGTTACTATGGTGCTGTGACCTACCTTTGAAAGATGTATTTATAAGTATTGGTGCGTACTGGTAATTGTAATCGCAATTATTGCTTTGGGTAATCAAGCGTGTTATGGTCATTGTCAGTGTTTTGAGGCGACACGCGTAAAACAAGGAACTGACATTTTATGATATCGAGTGTAAAGAGTGTTGTAGCGAGTCGTGCATTCGCATCGAATTATAATAAACATTTGTAATGTGGGATAGATAAGGTTGTTCAAATATTGTATCTGGAGTGCTTAAAATGTCAATACATGGTTTGTTCTAAAATGTTTTCTTCCTTGCTCAGGAATGTAAAGAGTAGATCCCTAATCTCTGATAAGCTATAAGCATAGGTCAGTAGAATCAAGGGACAGTAGACCCATTTAACCTTGTTTGTTATCTTTGTTCGTTGGTATTTATGTTGGATAGGTTTAGGCCTTGTAAGAAGAGTCTGGGTAGTCCGGCTCAAAGTAATGGCGAAATACGGGCGTGGAACGGTTATGTGAAATAAAAAGCGAGTGTAATATATTATAAACATTATTTTATGAGAAAAACGTAGAGTTATTTTCGTATTAAGGTAGTTCTGTTCCATATTCACTGTTATGTTTTTTTTTCCTGGACACTAACATTAAAACATTAGTGCTAGCGTAAATTGTAGGTTATTGCTCAATTTTTTTTTCTTGTCGGATCGGTTAATCGTTTAAAATAATCGCAGATAACAATTAATTACGGAAAACTGATAATCGTACGATTAAATTTAATCGGTAATCGAATCGGCTCATCCCTAGTACCAACCTAGGTCAAGTGAAGTCATGTGCAACGTGGCCAAAGAACGGTACATTAATCGACCAGCACCAAATTACAACATGATGGAATAACGGTAAGTTAAAAGTATAACTTCCGCCAGAGGTAATCACAACTATTTCACGATACACCAGTCAATCAAGTTAACCAAATAAAGTACTCGGCGCACGTCAACTTTGTGTGCCTAGGTGTAAACTTAAATTTCACAATCCATATCACGGTGACACGTACAATCCAGCCAAGAACTGCACAGGCGTCGGCAAGCCGGAACGAGGTCACGAGACATTCACTGGGAAGCATACAGTAGAACAAACAATTACTGTAACAATATCCAGCATGGAGGACCAATGTTTGCGCTGATGCGACGTGGACTGTAATAACACAAACTAAGGTTGGAAAACTGCGAGCACCAACATGGAGCTAATTACACGACCACCATCTTGGGTTCAACTGCCTCCTCCATTGGGTGGCTCTGCTCTCACCGATAGCAGCGTGGGAAGTTTGGAATGTCACTTTTATGTTCTAACAGATTTCCACTAACACTAAGCATATACCGTATCCGGCCATCTACCCCTCACACCCATGTAAGCCCCGCACCCTCAGACTTCAGGTAGTCCCTTTCAAGCAAATCTGCAGCTAAAATTACCCTAAGATCGTGTTAAATGTGTGTCTTAGCCATAGAGAATGTACAATATTTATGATGTTCCAAATATTATAGCACTTGGCTTTAACAGGAGTGCACAAACAGTTAGCAACTTGCCAACAAAGTGTGAAACGACGAGTCCAAAAAGCCAATGACATGAACAGCTAGTAATTAAATACAAACATCATTACTTCATACAAGAGTCCACACGAAGCAACGAAAGCGCGAACAAAGTACATGAGGCGTACAACGTGTGATACAACACAAAACACACAAAGAGAAATAAAATTACCGCCATTATCCGGCCTAAGTAGACCAAAATTTTTGTCACAAAAAACTGTTGACATTACTACGGTATTCTGTGACGTGTTTTTCATTTGGCGCCAATCTCTAGAGACAGTTGTTTCAAGATTTCGTCAATTTCGACAATGTGAATTTCGTAGGATTTTGCATCTCATTTCATCATAAGTTTAGTCAAATTTTTAAACATCAGCCAAATATTTTGGAGGTACCTAACAAATGTGTGCAAAGTATCGTACTTTCAGTTAAACATTTAAATAAAATTACTTTCTTTACACAAATATGTTACTAAGTGGTTGAAAATCTACCCAACCTAACATTTCACTGTCAGATTAGGCATATGAAACACACCGATACATATGAATGGGGGATACAATTTTATAAACTAACATTAGTCGCAAGGATAAACTATCACCTGTATTCAACATCATCCTCAACTGTGCCCACAAAATCCTCGCCTCCTCACCCAAGACTGGTGTTCAGACGGCCCCCTAACCTCCGCAATCAACTGGTGCGCTCCAAACTACCATCCAGCCCTGGGCCCAACACATTCAGCACACTCCTGCAATAGCCCCAGATGCAGTACATCCTTCCATAGCAGGCTTACCAACCATACATACCCAATCCAAGGCAACTACAACTGTACCAACTGCAGTGCACTCAGTGTGATGCAGAGTATATTGGCCTCACCACAAACACACTAAGGCAGAGGAAGAATGGTCACAGGGCCGATACCAAACAAGCCATAGCCGGTTCCAGTTCAAACATTCAGGACCAACCAGTGGCTGCCCATGCAGCTTCCCACAAACTCACCTTCGACTCCTGTTTCCAGAGTGGTGAGGGCACTACCCCCCTCTAATGGCAATAATAATCCAGAACTGAGATGCTGGAAACTGGCCCACCAATATATCACCAAATCCAGACAACCTCCAGGCCTAAACATCCGATAACCTACTTTTTCACTTTCAAACTTCCCACCACTGTAGTTCGCCCTCTGGCCGCTAGGTGTACTGCTTACAACCTTCAAGTCAGCCATACTGCAGTGTACAATCGCTCACCGTCCGATGTAGCTGGCTTAGCCAGCAAAATGTCGCGACCGCACAAAATGTGTGTTGTCCTTAAGAGTGTTATATGTTCCTCTACGTGCAGTACAGCTCTGTAAGTACTTGTACACTCCTATCTACATTTTATAGTAACTATAATTGGTATTATTTTTCTCAAGTAAAATCAAACAGAATCTAAAAACAATACAGAAAATTCAGTGCTTAATACAGTAGAAACTCTTTGGATCGTTTTTCAAGGGACCAGAAGAAAAAAATGATGCATGCGGACCAACTATGCATGTGGAGTTGCCTCTATTTTTACCTAACCTCGAAATCTGAAGTTGTCCTGAGCTAACTGACAAGGCGAAACATAAGAAATCTCTCTACAAGTTATTATTTATTACGCTAACATAAATTACGGAAAATAAAAAAAACGTAAACAGGAAATTAGGAGCATTACTATCATTTTTTAAAAACTTTTTTTATATAAATATTACGTATTTACGAGTGCAATCGTGAAATTACAGTACCGTTTTATAACCATCTAAATGTGCTGCACTATAATGGAAATGATTTTAAAACCCGTCTGTTTATAATAAAACATTTTCAAACACGTTTCACAAATTTTAGGTTAAAAGTTGCCATTAATTGCGCTAAAAACAAAGACAAACGAACGGACGTAAAGAGATCAAATGTTTCCAACGTTAAAACAGCGATCGATAGAGTCCGAGACAATTGATAGTGCTAGTTGCGGCAATTCTCTTCCACCCACCATCTTGAATTTATTGTGCCGTGAGTGCAACCGTTACACACAATCACGGTCAGTCTCCTGTGGCTTTGCACGTGATCACCGACTTCGCTGCGATGTTTCTTCTGTGTTCTATTTCGAAACAAGTTTTGATGTCCTTTCTTCCTTGGTTATCTGTGACTCTGACATCTCGTGTTTATATTGTTTTCGGATGGCGAAAACCGTTCACAGCGGGAAAAATAAAATTTCGATGATGTGATATGCGGGAAACCTTAACAGTGTATTAATTTGCAAACAAACGGGACCTGAAGAAAAAAGTGCAAATTGCGGGAAAACGTAAATCTCGGCTGGGCATGTTTACTTTGTGGGCTGCCATGATTGCGTTTTACCGTTCACTAGAACAGTTCGTTTTAAAATTTACACTGTATGTTGAAATTAATTTTAAAAACGATCGATACGCCTAAATTTTGGGCTGTGGGACAAGATATTTTGAGCTATGGATGCGGGAAAAACGATACTTATGAAAACGAATGATGTGGACTTCTTAAACATTGTTTTAATAGGAAAATTTTCGGGACCAACAAAAATAAACTACTGTATAGATACGGGAAAACGATGGAAACGAAAACAATGCAACGAGTTTCTACTGTATTAGGTTATGTTGAACCTATGTTTTCCATTATTCCTAACAATTTATTTAAACTGCGAGATAAATTTATGTACGTCATATTTTATGGCTGTGTCAGTATTGCTTGAAGTTACAAAAATGCTACAAAAAATTAAATACTTTGTATAGCATAACCTACATACCTTGAATTTGTTCATTCGTCTTTCGCCTCTAATATGTTCTTTATAAGACGCAACAGTTTTATTTTAATTTTTTGTTTTCACTTGTTTTTGTAAACGGAAAATTTATGCAGAATTATTTCATTCGCTTCTTTCATTTTACGCGATTTGTAAAGAAAATTTGCTGTCATTTTCCGAGACACCCATTGTGACAAATTATACGTAACAACGTCATTACAAACGTAAATTTCTTTGTTCATAGTTAATGTTGCAGTATTAAACAATACAATATTTATTCTATCACTACGAATTTCAAACAAAAATGAACAGGAATAACGTAAAACAAGGTTAAATAAACACATTGCATCACTTCCAGCCTAAACAACCGCCATTTTCATGTCCCTTTCGATACTCTCAAAACTCGCCATCGCAGTCGGAAAATCAATTTTCTCAATTCGTATAATCAATGTCTCAATCAGTAGTAATTTACTACGGAACACATTAAAAATAGCACAATTTTTTCGTAATTTCGCACATGATTAATTAATTTCGCGATTTCAAACAGAAGTGACAAATTTCGCAAAAACTTCGCGATTTCGCGCATTGCGAAAAACACTTGTCTCTACCAATCTCTAATACACAACGCTGTGATGTCGTACTTACAACATACTGCGCAATTTCATATTATTCTGCTTCCTTAATTACTTTTAGCTTCTCACTCACTGTAAACAAACGCAATCGTCGTTTTGACATTTCTATTTCTCAAAGAACTAAGATACTACCATACGCAGTTACTATGATAACAGCTGCTACGCCCCGAGAACAAAGCCGCCCTACACACGCAACTAGTTATTGATCGCGCTGCCAGCATTCCTCTGCCTGCATGTCTGTGCGCATGCGTACATAGCCACCCGCGCTGTTGTCGCCCTTAACACGCAACTAGTTATCGATCGCGCCGCCAGCATTCCTCTGCCTGCATGTCTGTGCGCATGCGTACATAGCCACCCGCGCTGTTGTCGCCCTAAACACGTAACTTGTTATAGATCGCGCCACCAGCATTCCTTTGCCTGCATGTCTGTGTGCATACGTACATAGCCACCCGCGCTGTTGTCAAGTGTCTGCTCACGCCACTTACCTACCCACGTAGCATGTTGACTTAATATACAAATTATCCATGTAAGCTGCGCGCACCCCCACATTTGTCATCCAAATTTTGTATTAAAAAAAAATTTGCTGGGTACATGAGCAAATATGGTATACACTTTAATTATAATTGTTTTATCATTTACAATACTGCACCTTGCACACTATATACATTGATCCAACGTGTCCTATGGGCAAATTTTTTTATAAATGATATTTTTATTTGCTAATGCAATTAGCCAGTTGAATATGTTCAGAATTTCTACAAATGTTTCCAATGTGAAACATGCAGGAAGTCTGTAAACATTACCATTAGATTATTTCCTGCATACTAAGCAGTGGCGAAGTGTGAAGTGTTCTAGGGCAAGCGGTGTTTAGCAGTGACTGTTCCGAACTCTCAGTTGCCTGTGGAAACCATTTGACAGGTACATTATTAAGCCAGTAGCATGTAAGAGACGAAGAACTAGTTCTCAGTAATATACCTAGGTCTCAGCCACACAACTATCACCTGCTCAACGTGTATAGTCACATCTAATACTGCTTGCCTTGTAACACGTCCACGCTTCGCCACTGATACTAAGATCTAATTTTTCACTGTATCGTAATAATTTACTACACATTAATTTTTCTATAAAAATTCTGTAGTAAGACTACAGAAAAGTACTTTTTTCTTTCGTTTTATATTTATACTGTACATGTAGGAAAGAAATACAATAGATCAGCTGTGCCATCTGCAGCAAGAACTCGTTCGCACAACACATTTGTGTTTTCTCATAAACTTAATAGAAGACTGAGAAGAAAAAGCTGTATATTGATGAAAAAACACATACAAAGTAACAAGAAAATATGTTTTAAGACTGTTCAAGGTTATCAAGTATTAACAGCTAAATTTTGATTATTTTATTACAAATTATTCAAAGTAGATTTCTCTACCTCCTTGTAAATGCAAATGTACACCTAATTTAAAGAAACATTTATAAAAATAAAATTAATTCAGAAACTATTTAAACCACTAATTGCACATCCCCAACTGGTTACAGTTTGCAGCCTGGAGGTATACGGAAGTTCCCGCAATGTTGATGTGTAGGTAAAGCAAGCTAGGCACACGTCACGGCTCAGTTTATGAGCTAAAGAACAGAATGACTAGGGGGAGAATTTGAGCGAGTACACTGCTTGCCTTGCTTCTGTTTTACGGCTGACGGATCGTGCCAGGCACGTGCCACAAGTGTGTGTGTGTGTTCTAGGAGTCGTTTTCAGAGTATTTTCACAGATTATTTTTTGCAGCTACAGCTTGTAATTGATGGTAACTGCATCCTAACGAACATATTTTTAAGTAACCTTTCCTACTTGCAATAATTTGCATTTTTTATCTTTTGAGTTTACTTGAAGAATTTTTATTTTATTTTAGACTGGGATTGAGAATACAATCTTTACGTTGTCTTAGTTGCAAGGTTCAAGTGTAATGTGCTTCAAGTTTCAAAAGTTTCGGTTCTGAAGTGAATAGAGTGAATTTTGAACAAGCCATTCAGGTTTATTTTTTATCTACAATGACTTGTGATGTAAGAAAGTGTTATTTTTTTTATTCATTCATTTTAAATGTGCACATGTTTCAGTTAGGTTTGCAAGTGAAATAAAAACAAGGGTGAATATTTCCCTGCTGTTTACTGTATGTACATTAAAACATGTAGTGCAGTGGATAAAAATAAACGAAACAGAGACTGTACTGTGCTGCACATATTCTCTGTGTGCTGTAAAGAGTGACATGACGTTGAGAAGAACACAGCTTGCAGATGATGCTAGACGCTAGCTGGAATCTGTCTCCACTCGAGGTCGGCCACGAGAGCCAAGTGATCAGAGGGACACACGATGCTGGGCAGCGCAGTGTGCTGCGTCACCTCCTCTCTCGTTGGCAATGGTACCACCTACAACACACTTCATGCAGCTCTCTAGTACTTGAAGGTGCCTACTTAAAGTATGTGCCTGAAGCTGTTATCTTACTGTACGCTACAAGCAGCTATGTGGACAGCACTGACACATATGCCTAGTGCTCTACTGCTCTTACGTACATGGTTCTATACTGATGCACAGTGTTGCCACTGTGCCACTGAAATCATGGGACTACTGGTCCTATGCATACTCTATACAGCATAACTTTCCATATTCACATTTTCCAGCTTTTAACACTATTTTCTAGCTGGTTCCAGCAGTAAACTAAAGAAGGGTTTTCAGAGAATTTGATAAAAACAGATACAGGATTTTTATACTTCAAGATGTGATATGGTTCAACTCATGTTTCAATATTGTACTGTATGATATTACAGACTTTACCAAAAACACCATGCTTTTTATTGCAGGTTTTTACCATCGAAGACAGTACGGCTGGTGTACAAGATATGTTTACATCACAACCAGAGTGAATATGAGGTAGAAAACATAATACCTTGTAAAAGCAGGATTTTACCACGCGAGGGAGTAAGACTTAAATCACTACCAGAATAAAGACGATGTAGAAACCATGACTCAGAATTAACAGAAACTTGGTTTCAGTCATGTTCTGATAATCCTTTTCTTCGCTACATTTATAACCAGCATAATTTGTTTACATGAAATATCCTTAAGAAACATTTTATAGAAAACAACTCGTACAAAATATTTTCCTCTGTTCTACATTTTCATTGCAGTATGCATATTCACCCATGCACCAAGTAAAATAAAATTAAATTTTCCCACTTAATACAACAGTGAAATTTTGAAGACCAGTCAAGATGTGAAACAAATAAATGTAAACATGAACTAACCTGTGTCACGCGCAGCTGGTCACTCTGGTAGAAGATGTAGTCGAGACAGCCGTAGAAGCCGACTGTGAAGTTGGTGAATTCTGGAGTGCCACATGCACTCTCCAGGTTGAGGGAGTGTGATAGCGACAGTCCCGTAACCTCTTCCTCCAGCTCTGAAAACAGCTGTACTAAACAAAGTGGTACGTGTAGCAACATAAACTGACCCTCTTGCTGCAGACTGAGGGCCCATATTATAAACCTCTTTCGAATGACAACCAACTGCTATCCCCATAGAGAAAGCATTGGTGAGCAGTTGGTTGTCATTCGAAAGAGGTCTATAGATACGGCCCTCAATATCGTGCTAACACAGAATATGTAGCTATGATAATTAGGGTAAGCTACAAAAAAAAATAGATTTCAACATTATGTAACTATTACACTACGATAAAGAACTATGGAAACCACCATGTAAAAAATTCTGATTAGTGACTGGATGATTGATTCTTCGGTATCTCGGTCGGAACCAGGTCGGCACCAACTGTATTTATAACCTCAATATTCTTTTCTCAATTTCTGTTACTGTGACTATATATTGAACGTCACATTCATAATTTACTGAACTGTTGTATTTACCGACCAGCACCAAATATTAAGTAGACAAAATTGTAATAATTATTACTTACTTTACGATAACTTTAATCGGCCCTTCAAGCCCTTGTTTAACCTCAAAATAAATAAGTAGTAACAGGAGCAACAAGGAAAGTTTTTTTCATCACTATCGTACCAGCTCACGGGCCGTACAGGAATACAAACAATACCATGTGGGTAAGAGACAATGATTCATATAACCACTTGTAGTGCTTGAGATTGAAGGATTGCCTCACCCTTTACACTCAACAGAGCTCTCCTAACCTTCCAAGATCTAACTGGGACAGGTAGCCCCTCATATTAGAAAAGTATGCTTTGGAGTAGTTTGCCAATTAAAAACGTTACAAGTTCAGATGGTTTACAATACTTTAATTCCGGGCACAAACTTCAACACAGAAACTGGATTATACGTTGGTAAACAAACTTCCTTACTCCATTTGTAACTCCAGAATCTACACAATGACTTTGTAGCCACAATGGCATATCAATATTCCAACAGTCAACAAGCAAGATACGACCAACCGGTGGAGACCTGACAAGGCGAAATAGAAGCGGTGCAGACTAGTTCGGCTGCCTGATTTAGCAACTCAATAAATCTTTTCATCGCCTACCTGGTACATTGCCGAATGTGTCTCAACTGCAGGCAGCCCACGAACTGACGGTAGCCCAAGCTCAGCACCGGCCACCAGGCCAATCACACCCCAGTTTGACCATCTTGCAGCCGTGTCGTTACTCTTAACGGCCTCTTGCGGTCCTCGTAGAGGGAAGAACGGACAGCCAGCAACCAGCAACACTGTCCTTCCACCCAAGGCCTCCTTAAGGTGGAAAACAGCTCGGGCACGTCTTCGCAAGTTTCCTCGGCGAGAGAACTACAGTGCTCAACTCCCGCAGCAGCACTCAAGTTCAGAAATGCTGCCTCCAACTCGATCCCAGTAAAATGCTCTTAGAATCAACGGCTATACGTCAAGTCATACGAAGATTCCCAAGAACAGAGCATAGTGTAACTCCTGATGTCATGGTCACAACCGACCGCCTCACTCGCTTACCGTATTTACTCGCGTAATCGCCGCATATTTTTGACCAAATTTTAGGCCCATAAAATGTGGTGCGGCCATTATAAGGGTTTTTTTTTTTAATTTACCTTCTAAATTTTTTGGTGTAGAATATAACAAATGTACATTTTTTCTATATTTACTCGTTCATAGTGTGACCATTTCTCCAAAAATAAAGAAAAAGATTTTGTTGGTGTATAGTAAACATGGAAAAATTAAGACTCTATAAAATCTTGTTTATCCATTCATGTTCGTCACTCAATGAACATTATTTAAAATTATCCCGCATAAGACGTTTACATTTCCATTACATGTACGCTTTTTTTTTCCCGTGAAGTAGTTTATAAACAAATCAGATTCACGCTTAAAACGTTACAACTCTCCAGACGCCGTTACGTTATCAACAGAGCATCATCAACCAGCGAGCGTGTCTCATCATGTCTGGTACCTAGATGCTCGCTTCTGCTGCCACGTCTTATAGGCACGAAAAACGGAGGATCTAGTCGTTCGTGCTGGCGCGCTGCGCTTCCGATCGGCGAATGTTTACAACGGTCACGTTTTGCAGATCACATTTTTGTCATTCTGGCTAAGATGTTTTCTCGCCGAAATCCATAGCATGCCTGGTCCCTTTGTAAGCGTCTTAACAGAGTTTTACTGTATTGTGTCACCTGTTGAAAAATTTGGGGTGCGGCCATTATTCGGGGTTTTTAAAATACCGGTACTGCTTTAAGCCTTTCAAAATAACGGTGCAGCCATTATGTGAGTAAATACGGTATTCCCTTGTCCATACTACCGCGGCCAGGCGTCTCACCACACACGCTCCCCCTTTCCCCTCTCCTACACCGCCAGCCTGCCTCGCCAGGGCTCCACAGTGACTATTGCGCACAACATCTTTAAAGGCAACCAAACAAATATACACCAAATACAATATAAACGTGCGCTTTCAATTAAAATACAGATAACTATTAAAAAATATATATACATATATAGATATATACACTAGAGGTTCCGGAACCCATATTAAATACATGCATACAAAATTGTACCAAAGTTATAATGGACAACATAAGTCCTAGCCTACTTTATGCCGAGACGCGAGGCGTCACAAGATGTTTGTATAAAAGTGACTAACTGCTAAACATGACTATTCGAGGCTCAACATCAGATAATAACTAACCCATTAGAGGTGACACAATGGAGATTTTAACCATTGGAAAGGGAACCGTGGAATAGAACTGACAAATCGTGGACCCGTCCCTTCACTACCTCTGATCTTACTGGTGTTCAGTGCAATACCCCGAGTTGAAAATCAGATGAAATACAAATTCCATAAAGAAAACTTGGATGGTATTAAAAAACCAATTTTAAAATTTAAACAAACGTTCTGGTGATTCAGTCACAAATTACGGAAAGTTATTGCAGCTAGATAAGAAACAATTTCTGTACAGTTTACATAAGAATCACGTAATAGCGAGAACTCTGTTATAACAAGATCTTTTCGAAGAAGCAACAAAGAATCGGAAAAATTTTCCATGAAAAATTGTGATTTTATCAGAAGATAAAAGTTCGGCAACATCATGTGAAACCAGCACGCTGCAATTTTCGTGACCGTGTGAAGCATGCTTTTGTTATCTGACACCCAGCTGGCCTGCCTCCCCCTCTTTTCTTGTACCGTTAATCCTTCAGCTGCTGAGATGGCTCAGACCCTCTACCGATCTCAAGCAAGTGCATTTCACTCAAAATAAAATAGCGCCCCTGTAGTTATTCACGATCATTGTCCTTTCAACTCCAACTTGTAAGTTCCACTTTGGCTTATCGATAACAAATTTTACTTACAAATTCTTATTACAAGTTTTTATTAAAACTCAGTATTACTACCTCATATTACCATGATTATTAACGATCAACATAGCATTTCGAACACTAATTTCTGATGTAATATTTTTCGAGATGAGCAGCAAAATAAATACTGTATCTTGCTGCTTAGTACGAGATAATTTCCCCTCTCGGCAGATGCTAATGTTTAGACAAGCGAAGGAAGTCGAGCCATCTTCCTTGTTTTGTGAAGGTGAGTTGTCGTATCCAAGATAACTCATCACTGTTGACAATAATTACCGGCGATCAATGTGAACGCGTTCTACTAGGCTTGGGAACACCAGAAAATATTGTGGGTGAAGAGACAGAAAGCACATTTCTGACACCAGGTCCCCAGTGTTTTATCACTGTAAGAGACGATGCATTTTTGTAAATGTTCAAACGAAGCTACAAAGCTGGCCAGATAATGAATATGCGTGCGCTTCAATATTTCTCTGAACAAATTTAAACAATATCCTTGAAGAGTGTAAAGTATGTCCTGTCTACTTTTTTTATAAGAATTTCAATCGTACTTTTTTTCTTCCTGCCAAGCTCGGCTGACAAAGTGCAGAAAGCATTTTACTGTCTTGCACTTACTCTGCTAACTTGGCAGAGTGAAAGAACCTGCTTGTCAAATGATACTGCAGTAATAGATAAGAGAACCATATACTATACTATTGTAGTCTATTTTTGTGCAAGTAGTACTTGAGCATAGACAGGAGCATAAACTTTATTATTGCCAGGCCCAGGTAAAGTGTCATTCATCAGCGGCCGCGGAAACTTTAGTTCCAGCCTAGCGGTAGTGATACGGACTCATGAACTTAAGTTCCAGGCAAAGAATGACTTGCGCGCTTGTCTTTGAACAAGGTATTGGCTGCTGGCAGAGTGAGGGATAAAGTCGCTGGAACATGTGCGCCGCACTCAAGTCGCATGTGAAAATATACATTACATGACTGGCTGTTATTATTTAGTTTGGTGTGATTGCGTGATGCAGCAGTCGCCTACCTATCCTGCGTGCCTCAAAAAGCTGCAGCGAGCGAGTGATTATTCCGAAGCAACGCTGCTGCAGTCAAATTGCACTGTCAGGTTTTCAGTTTATTTTCATGGGATCAACATACATTTTAGGTATCATCCAAAAGTTCACATGCCAACCTGCTAAAATATCATTTAATAAATATTATCTAATTAAAAAAACACTTTTTTTCCCTGTTAAATACAGTAGAACCCCAATTTAACGAAATGCTACGAAGCCCGAAAATGTTTATTCTAAATTGATGTTTTGTTAAATCCGACTTCACACACAAAGTTAAATCCTCGGGCATGTTTCGTCGGAATTTAACATAATTTTTAAAAAAGTATATCGGCACAAAACAACAACAGACCACATTTACTGTCAATAGGTAAGCCACAACAGTAAAAAGAAAAAAAAATCGGCGAAAAAACTTCCAGTGGAACGCTCGGCGAGCGTATGCATCGTGAGTTAGGCCACCATTGCACGCCATTAACAAATAAGTGATGACTAACACCCTCTAGATGTCAATATTTCCGTCTCTCTCCGGCCCGCTCCATCAAACAAATTAAGGAAAATCCCATGAAAAATAGTTAAAACTATTTTTTTAAAAATTAAAATTGAATTAAAAGTTTGTGAGACAACTGTAAAATAATAATTAAATGGGCGCGGTGGCGGCCATTGTAGCATATATGCAGCCGCGCTTGTGAAACAAACTCGTGTCGGTCTGCTCCAGGGGGGTGACACAGGATAGGGCCTACGCAGCTCTTATTTTCTGTAAATGATTGCGTGTGTACCAATATACAAAATTACAAACATCACTGCACGATATTGTAATATATTAACAGAAATAATATTTGTAGGCAGTTACCATACATTACAGTGTTAATGTCGGAATCTACACGAATTAAATCTTTTGTTTTGTTGTAAAAACTGTTTAAAGAATGTTGATGTATATTGAGAGTCTTGAAAATTTTTTGTA
>PNEQ01035538.1:0-17462 GCA_003012365.1 Medauroidea extradentata | reverse complement strand
TCAATAAATATATTTTGTAGTGGTCGCGGACATAAAATTTTAGTTGAGTTTAAAATATACGCTATGTCTAATATAAAAACGGAAATGTTTATCATAAATAGGTGACGGAAGAATGCAAATCGGCCGAGAGAAAACAGTGAACAGCCTTTACGCGTAGGCCGTAGACAGTGCGCGTGGTGTGAGTAGGAGCAGAAACGGATAGGGAGAAAGAGGACGGAAGAGAGATGCGTCATCACATTATCTGCTTATCTTCGGTGTTGTGTGCACGGTCTATCTTACCAGGCGCGCGGCCTACCTATCCAGGCGCGCGGCGCAAATGTATTTCAAGAGACGTTTTTAGATTTTTTCGCCGGTTTTTTTTTCTTTAATAGCTGCGACTTATTTATTAACGGACACCGCCTCTATTATTATTGCACGCTTACAGACGTATTTTAAAACATCTTTCCTACTTTAAATAATATTTTTAATAAATGCACTTTTCGATTTTAATTTTTAAAATTTTTTTTGAAGGGGATCGAGAATATTGTCGTAGTTGCGTTGTTGTCGTAGTTGCCGATGTCGTAGTAGCGGGGTTCGACTGTATTGTGATTTTAGTATTATTTTGCAGGATTGTGTCATTTCGTTGTTTTGTCGCAAATTGAGGTCTATTTGGGATTTATTTCGTGACATCGCAATTCGCAAAATTTCCGTGCCCCTAGTCATCAGTAACAGATTGTGAAGTGTAACGGAAACATAACTACCGAAGATTGTACAGTGTACATGAAATACATTCGTGGTACATGCACAAGCAAAGTTGTAAAAAATCTGTCTCTCTGGTTTGCAAGGGTGAAACAAACAAACATATAAAAGGAGAAACATTTCTCTCGAAATGTAAGAGTTTTGCATTTTACTAAATCTTTGTAGATAACAGCATGTGTGTTATAATGACTGATATGAATATAACAAACAATTGTTATTAAGTTTCAGGATAGTAAAATTGTTTATCTAATAAAAATAAGTATTAGTTGTAGGTGACAAACATAATATTTTGATTTGTAACTAGACGAAGAAAAAAACAATGTTATTAAAATGTTTACAGCAATCAAAATCTTTAATGTAAATATAATTACGTAGAATTCATGCTAAAATAATATGTATAACTTTATACAACAAATACTATGCAAAATATACATTTACAACTAATTTTGTACAGTGCGGTCAAAATGATCCTTCTTGGGAGTTTAAGGGAAGTAACAAATGCTGGGCGTTCTAGTGTTAATTGATATACACAACATGCAATTGTGTTATGAAATTAGGCAGACCTAACACCACCAACTTAAATAAATGTTCGCAACAGTAATGCTGCTAAAGGAAAATCAGTTTCACCGCAAAGTTCAGAATCTAGCATTTGTTTTAAATAAGCTACGATACAGTTGGTAACACTACGTTTTATTATTTTATTAAATGTTTAAATATGTTTACAATTCGCAAACTTCACAAACAAAAATAAACACTAATTTCACTCAAAGCTATATTCTTTTACGTACGCTTAACAAACTTATTTTGCTCCAAACACAGATGTTGTCTGTATGAATAGGTTAGGCATCCTCTCAAAAACAGGCCACATGTTTCTTACTTTAGACTTTGACGTGTGATGTACGTATCCATATGCGTGATTCATAATAAAAGAGCTGCAGAACAGTGTTTTATAGTCAAACTCAAAAACTTCCACGTGCCAAGAATCTATTGACTCAGTCGGAAGAGTTTTAAACAAATCCAACGTGCACTATGCCATTTTGAAACAGCCTATTGAAGGAAACCACCTATTGGCTTTGAACCGTAACTTTCTCATTGGTTTGTACAACTTACTCATTGTGACCAACTGTTGAATTACCCTAAAAACTTATTTTATGGCCTTCAGTACAAGTTATTCAAATGAAACATGATTACAAATGCAGTGTATGTACGTACAACTGAGCCAAACTGTTTTTCGCTATTTCTGACAGTAAAAAATATGCATTTAATTGTGGAACATCTAAAATCCGTACAATTTTACAAGGACCCATAAAAACATAAAAACATTTTACAGATAAACCGTAAAAGTTGACAAGTATGAAAGTGTGCTTTTCAGCATCACTGAGAAATAACAGTAACTCAAATACTGTTGGTTATTCATGTAAAACCATTTAGTAAGTGAGCAATGTTAACAACATAAGCAGCAACTGTTTTAGCAGCTGAGCATGCACTATGACATTTGTCAAAAAAAGAGCAATCCCTCCATTTACCTGTTTATTTCTTTTACAGAACACACCTGTGGGCTTGACTCACTCTCAGCCATAAACTTATTTTTAAATTACAGACAGCAGGTAAAATATATTTATAAAACAGCAAAATAAAATTGGTAACCAACTATTTTATGAAAGACTTGCATCAAACTTGAAATATTTTGGCACTGGCTAAAATACTAGAATAAAATTATAATTGCAACATCACCACAATAATGTATTACAAAGAATAACTATTAAATATTCACACCACTGTAACTCCCTATAACACAGTTAAGTCCTTGATTTATTTCTGGGTTAGGTTCCTGAAAACAGCGACACAAACTGAAACAACTCAAATTGAGTCAGACCAGCCTCGCCCACAGCCTATAGCCTACACACAGGAATGTTAACTCAGGCACATATGAATGGATTAACGATATTGTGCAAGAATGGATTAACAAAGTTATTCTGACTCAGCGGATATTAAAACTGAAAAATGGGTATTCTAACGGTTGCAACGTTAATCTGAAACGACGTAAAGAGGAATGAGATAAATTGACGACTTACTATATACTTAAAAACAAGGAAAATACATTATGAACAGTAGCTTGAAAACAGATCAAACTGGACAGCTAGCCAAACAAATGTTGAGTAAATGAAGCAGCAACATGTACAGCAATCACTAAGCAAAGTTGGTACTTATCCCCATCACAACAAAATTTTTAATGAAAATGTCAGATAATTATTTGCAAATTTAATGGCATAAAGTTAGACATCTTCATCATTCATTACACACACTGGATACATTACAATTTCACAACACCTACTATAGTACGCAGTTATCTTGGCTTCTCACAGGGCGGGTGTGCAAGGACAGCGGGAAAGGGGAAGAAGAGGAGATAAGATGACAGTGTCAACAGCCGTGTAGTAGCTATTAGGAAATTATTGACCCTCAGTGTATACCCAAAAATGGAAGGTGAAGGTGGTAGACTGCAGAGGCGCCTGAAGGAGATACATTGCAGAGAGTGGGAACTAATAAAAACAGTAATTCAATGTTGTGATGAAGAAATGACAAGTAAATGCTTGAGCCTCTACAGAAAGCAACCAGCAAGAGCAGCAAAGTACACGAGTGTGAGTGAAAGAGTTGTAGTCAGTATTCGTCAAGACAGCAAAGAACGACCACATTAGCCACTAACGACTCGAGGAAAAAACAGATACTGGAAAAAGTTGAGCCCGTCTCACTCAGATGTATGCCGCTCAATTTTTGCTACCACAATAAACACAAAGTGCTGCTAGCCTGTATCACACGGGCACGCAACAACACGCCCGTCAGAGCCAATTGTCCTTATCCTCCTCCACTGCACATAAATTGGTGACACTCAAAATTAGGACAGGGCAACTAACCACTCATAAATTACTTAACAAAAAAGATTCAAAGCAATTACATTTATTGTGAAAATTACAAATTGACGGATACAAATACGTCGGATGAACGCAATGCGGCATTATTCATATCAAATGATCGGTAGCGGAGTCGAATGGCACAGAGTTAAACAAAACAAAAGGGAACGTTCCCCTCGCAGCCGAAATGGCACCGAACGTGAGTGAAATTAACCAGAAAGTGAATGCAAGACAGAAATCATTAAAAAAACTAAAGCGAATGTAACTGAAACTTACCAAGAACTGACGGAAGTACCGTAGGTGCCATGTCGGCCACGAGAAGAGCGGACCAACCTCATAAGACGGAGCACGGGCTACGACTGCCTCGAGCTAGCTCACTCCACTCGGCAGACGGCCGGGAAGAGGGGAGGAAGGGAGGAGAGGCACGAGAACAGCCGAAGACGGCCGAAGGTTCACGAAGTTCAAGTCTCCTGGCGAGCACGATGAAGGAGGAGAGGGGGGTACATCACATGTCCACCGGAGCACTCACTCACGGCGCGCAGCTTTTAATCAGAGATATCTGGATGAAACACAGAAAGTCTATATCCTCTTGTAGAAATATACGTATCCTCTGACAAACGTGTAGGGCTGGACGCCTTGTCCAGTTCAACTCCCCCGCTGTTTATTGAGCTATCGGCCTTACAAGCTTCAAGCCATGCCGACAGTCTAGATGACAACGGCACAAACCAACTGGGGGGCCGTCCTGCCCCTAACTCCGGGGAGTGATACCGATGACCCGGGAAAGGCCCTCCGGGTGAGCGCTGCCGGGGAGGCTCCCGAATCGCAGGACCCCTTCCGCTGCAACCAGGCAAGACGTAGGAGGATTCAGCTGCCACGTGCCACAGGAAAGAGAAAGAATGCTCGAACCGCCGACAGCACCTGTAACATTTTCAAGAAAACTGATAATCCCAAGGTACACCACCGAACAGCAACGTACAGAAAACCAAATATGAGATTATATACATCAAATAACAATAAATGCCTTTAGTACACACACATTAGACCCGTATAATTTGCTTATTAACATCACTTTATATCATCTTACATGTACAAAACACAACCAACACACATATATATATATATATATATATATATATATATATATATATATATATATATATATATATCCTCTCCTATAGAGGTGATAAAAGCGTACCTGAATAAGTTATATAAAATATACAAAATCACAAGAATCTCTTAAAACACATGAGATCACACCTTACACAATACTTTTACAATAAGAGTATTAATGTTACTCACTTATATATGGCACTCAAATCAAAAGCATAACAAGTCAACCCTCTTAATATAGGCCTTATACTATTTTTCCCCCCGCGGAACCTTGCTAGCAAGGTACTATCAAAAATCTACACACAACGAACAACACCACACATAACACATAACCACATGACCGGCCGATCTTACAACATACACAAACACTAAACAATCGCTAACCGCGAAACACTAACCACAACGTTACTCATCCAAACCCAGCCCTTTGACAGACCCCATAGCTAACTACTGTCAACGGGAGTAGGAAAGGGTTTGCTGAACGTAGATCCATGACACTCTCTTTGCAGAACTAGACAAGTAGAAGCGCCAACACCTTCACGTGCCGACCAACAGACTGCAACAGAACTTATAAAAAAAAACAATCAATCACTGTCATCCTCTTCCCTTACAGCATGTTTCAAATTGAGACACATGAGCCTTACGGACTACCCGTCCGGAAAGTGGATCAGCGAGCAGTACAGTGTTCGGCCCCAGAAGTTTGATAACGTTAAACGGTCCGGCGAAACGCAATGAGAGTTTACTCCACCGATCGTCAACACGAGAGGGAAGGGTAAACAATCTGCAGTACACAGACCTGGAAATCGGAGGCTACCCTGTCGTCGTTATAGCGCGCCCGCAAGCGACTGCGCTCATCATACAGACGTCCTAAGACATTTGCGGCCAACAATTCTCGAGCAGCATCAGACAATGGGGCGGTCGGACTGGGAAC
Source organism: Medauroidea extradentata (assembly GCA_003012365.1). Classification (NCBI taxonomy): domain Eukaryota; kingdom Metazoa; phylum Arthropoda; class Insecta; order Phasmatodea; family Phasmatidae; genus Medauroidea; species Medauroidea extradentata. The sequence goes on along the minus strand of PNEQ01035538.1, from coordinate 11,774 downwards.
GCCCCACACGTTAAGCAACGGATGAAGGACATCTCGCCCCAAGACAATTCTGGCCGGCGACTGCCCCGTGACCCCATGAACGGCTGAATTGAAACCTAAGTTAACCAGATCTAGGTCCTCATCCCAATGAGCCTGCTGCGAGTGGTACAGCGCCAAGAGAGTGCACTTCAGGTTGCAGTTGAACCGCTCAACCGTGTTTCCGCACGGAAAGTATGGGCTCGAAGTGAATCGGGACATACCCCACCTGAAACACATATCCCGAAATTCCACTGACACAAAATAGGCGGCGTTGTCGGTGACGAGGTTGACCGGCGGACCAAACACAGATCACGCTCGTACGATCTCGCAGCTCTTAACTGACCTCAAAGCAATGAGTACAACGAAACAGGAAAACACATCCAGCAAGAACAAAATATACATGTATCCCTTAGCGGACCGGATCAAAGGTCCAAACACGTCACAATGGATTACTTCCCAACTGTAAGAGACCTGATCGACGGTGTACAACCCGACCTTCGAATTCTGCATGGGCTTAGCACGCATACACAGATCGCACTTGCGCACATATTCCCTGACATCCTTAGCCACAGTAGGCCAGTAGAAACAGCCGCACAATTTCTTCAATGTGCCTTGCCGGCCCAAATGTCCTCCAAATGGGGAGTCGTGATAATACACCAGAAGTTCAGCCCGACATCGTTCGGGGACAAACAAACGCTTCACCCGCCGTCGACGACCTACATGATGTAACAGATCATCAATGATGACATACGGCACGTCCTCGCCGCGTCCAATGTCTCGGACAAGTCTTTGGCAATCCGGATCCTAGGCCTGCGCATCGCGTAAACGCAAGTAGAAACTTTCACTAGTAGTAAAGGCCGCACTTAGCATCGCTAAGGACGATGAGCCCGAAGGCCCAACTTCATAATCGTCCGGATCGAACATTCGAGACAACGCATCTGCAGCTGAGTTGCTCGAACCAGGCACATGCTGAATAGTGAATCAAAACCTCATTAATCGAAAAGCCCATCTTCCTAACTTACCGAAATCACTTGGATAAAATGGGAATAGTAACCCAACAGACACTGGGAATAGTAACCCAACAGACACAAGAATCGTGACACACCACGCACGCTCTTCGGCCTGGGAAAATTAACTACCGGGCGAACACGCTACGAATCCATTATCAATTTCCCTTCCGAAACAATGTACCCCAAGAAGTGTACGGATGATGCGGCACAGGTGACCTTGGCCGGATTAACAGTGAGTCCAGCGCCGCGCAAACGATCAAGTACTTGGCACAAGTGACCCAAGTGCTCAGTCATGTTGGAACTATAGACTGTAATATCATCTATATAATTATAGACGCACTGGAACTTCAAATTTGCGAGGACATGATCTAGGACCCTAGACAATGCCTGCGTCCCAAACTTTGCTCCCATAGGGATACGATTGAATTCAAACTGCGCCCACGGGGTAGGGAATGCCGTATATTTCCGGCAGTCTGGGTGCAAAAGACATTGGTGGAAACTGGCATTCAAATTGATCACTGAATACACACGAGCTTTCCCCAAATGCTGCAAGGCGGCGTCTACTGTAGGCTCAGGGACGGGATCCAAGAAAATCTTGTCATTAACTTTAGACATATCCGTCACAATCCGGTGACCTCCGTCTTTCTTCTTTACCAAGAACGCCGGACTAGCATAGTCCGAAGTTGAAGGTGATATTACTCCCTCGTGCAACATCTTATCGACAATGTCCGGCATAATTGCCAATTTAGGGGGCTGTACGTGTAAAATGAGACACGAACCCCGGAACATCATTCACCATGGAAAATTTATACGGCAGAACATCAAACTGACCCATACGTGTTGTAATCACGTCGGAGTATTCATTCAGGACGCGATCTAGGTCGTCATTTTGCGCAGAACTTACCATCGCTAAACGCCCTAAGAAGGCTGAAACTGACATAGCCGATGAATGCAGGGGGCACGGAGGTTCAGGAGCAAACTTAAATACGAGCTGTCGACCATGAACATCGACCACACCTCGTGCCCGGAACAAAAAATCTACGCCCAGCACGACATCGGCGGTCAAACCAGGTACTAGCCAAAACCGATGCGTCCAAGAAAACCGTTGGATCTTAATATGCAATAATACTGAACGACGACATTCTACAACTTGACTTCTAGCCACGCACACTTGGAGAGCAGACGTGTCGTCCAATCTGGAAACTACTCGCGGATCCTTACGCATCAATAGCGCCCAAAACTGCTCGTGAACAAAACAATGAGAAGCCCCAGTATCTAACAGGGCTGCACGTGAGAGCCCATACAACCACACAGAGTCAAAGGAATCATGAAGCGTCACAAAGGAAACAACACGCCGCGTGTGCTTGACGCGCAAAGGGGCGGCGTGAATCAGTTTCCCGGATACTGTGACCTAATATGTCCGCGCCTGCCACAACCAAAACACGCCCGCGACCCAAGGCTTACCCGAGGAAGCCGACAGTCAGCCAGGATATGACCACGCTCACAACAATTAGGGCACCTCGAACTTACGGGGTGCTGAGGCCTCACTCGGTCAGCAATCATATTGCTGGCCGGAAAACGACTCGGCAATCTATTTATAGCTTCCCTCTGTTTGCCGCTAGAAGGCACGGCATCGGAACTGCGGTCTCTTTGGCATGCGACAAGAGTTGGCCTCGCGCACTACCTATTCGCCCGCAATCAACGCCCCCTGGCACCCGACCAACTGAATCAACCATACCACGGGCGCTGTCAACACCAGTCATTACGCAAGGTTCTACATCCAACTTTACTTGACTGTAAAATTCGGCCTCCAAGGCCATCTGACGATCGACCTCAAGGTCCAACTGATGCAATCCTTCGGCGTGCGTAGGAGTAGGCTACAAAAAACGATGCGCACCAGCACCGGGTGACCAGCGATCCACAATGCCCTGCACCAGTTTAGGCTCCGGACGTTTTAAATTCATCGCTCGGGCACAACTCAAAACATCACTAACGTACATCGACACTGATTCACCTGGTCTTTGGAATCTGTCTACGTAACGCCGCTTTGCCGCCGATCACCCCGAAGATCCGCCTGCACTCTCCAACAAGTGTGTTTTAAATGTCTCGTAACATACCGCCGAAGCAATAACATGCGCTAACACACTAGCAGCTGGTTGAACTAAATGAGTCGACAAACAAGTCAAAAAAAACTCTTCGCGGTTCACACATCGCAGGCCATAATAAACAGCATCGGGAGACAGTAAACGTAATACTGAGTCCGGATCAACGGCTGTCAACTGCGGTATAGAATTTACCCTCTCCATTACCATCATCTGTCGAGCTAACACAGGCCCGTCGTCGACGTCAACTAAGCCTCCCAAGTTAGTATTATTAACGACCCTCAACGAATTAATGTACGTCATAGCTCGCAACATAAGGCAGTGACATTTTCACTTCTGTCAAATTCAATACCTGCACTCGTTAAGTAATCACAAAGCTGTAAATAATCGTACTGTAGTACGAAGTCGGGCACTCCAACCATTGCCATGACGTTAAAATGGGGAGCAGAACAAAGAGTCAAATCTGAGCAAAGAGAAACCACCGCAAACAAATCACTATAGCCAGTGCCTCGACGTCCACGAATGTTACCAGCATGTGTGCACTACTCATTCAACTACAACGCTATCTGCATAGGCCTAAACAGCACCTCAGCTGAGTCACGCAGGAAAATTGAGCCCGTCTCACTCAGACGTATGCCGCTCAATTTGTGCTACCACAATAAACACAAAGTGCTGCTAGCCTGTATCACACGGGCACGCAACAACACGCCCGTCAGAGCCAATTGTCCTTATCCTCCCCCACTGCACATAAACTGGTGACACTCAAAATTAGGACAGGGCAACTAACCACTCATAAATTACTTAACAAAAAAGATTCAAAGCAATTACATTTATTGTGAAAATTACAAATTGACGGATACAAATACGTCGGATGAACGCAATGCGGCATTATTCATATCAAATGACCGGTAGCGGAGTTGAATGGCACAGAGTTAAACAAAACAAAAGGGAACATTCCCCTCACTGCCGAAATGGCACCAAACGTGAGTAAAATTAACCAGAAAGTGAATGCAAGACAGAAATCCTTAAACAAACTAAAGCGAATGTAACTGAAACTTACCAAGAACTGACGGAAGTACCGTAGGTGCCATGTCGGCCACGAGAAGAGCGGACCAACCTCATAAGACAGAGCACGGGCAACGACTGCCTCAAGCTAGCTCACTCCACTCGGCAGACGGCCGGGAAGAGGGGAGGAAGGGAGGAGAGGCACGAGAACAGCCGAAGACGGCCGAAGGTTCACGAAGTTCAAGTCTCCTGGCGAGCACGATGAAGGAGGAGAGGGGGGTACATCACATGTCCACCGGAGCACTCACTCACGGCGCGCGGCTTTTAATCAGAGAAGATATCTGGATGAAACACAGCAAGTCTATATCCTCTTGTAGAAATATACATATCCTCTGACAAACGTGTAGGGCTGGATGCCTTGTCCAGTTCAAAGTAAACATAAAGTATTTAATAAACTGTTACTTAGTTTGTTGCGGAACTGAAGGACATTATCACCAAAGACATTCTGAGTCGATGATGGTGAATTAGATGAGTATCTTGAAGTGCTGGAATGCAAGGGTGGGACAAATGGGAGATCCCCGGAAAAAAAACGCCGATCTGTGACATCGTCCGACACGATCCTACACATGTAAATCCGGACGTCAAACACCAGGGATAGAACTCGGATCGCCTAGGTGTAAGGCAAGTGCCTGACCGCCGCAGCTCGTTACGTATTTAAGAATTTTGGAGTTCTGTTTTTAGGGAGGAATGTATAATTTATTGTTTGATTAACGTTAACATATTTCGCACTATTACTGAATAAAAAAATAAAACCTAACAATAAAATTTCCTACATTTAGATTGACATCACGAAAATTTTTTGTTAGTAGCTGACGTAACTTAGTTGGAAAGGTTTTTCGCATTTATTATTTTATTTATTTATCAATTTAATTGTGCGTGCTATTAAATTCAACGCTTAGCAACAACCTTTCAGTGGGAGAACCCAACCTTTTTTTTTATGTGTAGTGATTTACATAAAGTCTGTAATAACTTCAAGTAAAATTATGATAGCGCAGATAGTTTTAAATTCTTGTTTTGCACTTAACGCGTACCTCGGGTGAGATCGTGATAGTGAACTACGCTGTTGATGTGAAGGAGGGTGCCAGCAATACTCCACATGTACTGCACTTCGAGACTCTTAGACCTCAGGGTGTGGTTTGTTCGGTGTGTTCGGTATCCCACCCGACGTGTTGATGTGAGTGATTGAGTGGTGAAAGCACGTGAATGGATTACCACATATGACACTGACTATACAGGGACTACACACTTACTGGATGTTGGCCCCCAGTATGCCTGATACCTTAAGTTGCTTACACTGGCAATATTAGGTGTCTAGAAATGAGGTGAACAGTATTTCACTTACAGATGATTTACTACCCTTACGTTACACAGTGCCAACATAAGGTCTGGATTACGCATGCAGCGAGGTAAACGTAGTGATGCGTCCCTTGCAGTAACAATAACCCTAAAGCACACGATAGTGCACGTGATAGTGAACTTTGCGTAGCGACTACGACCGGCTGGTATATCGTACGTGATTGGTGAGTGATCAGTGTGGAGCTGGTGTACGAAAGGTGAGTCTACGACACCAGAAGGTGCACCTCCTTAGGCAGCGAGGGGCTGGCGGCCACTATGATGGACTGTCAGGTTCACTTGGAAGCTGGGGTAGAGAGTTGAGTTGCGGTGAGCACGTGCCTAACTAACATGTCACAAGGCAGCCGTTACCGTGCACGTTGTAGTGTGGTAGGGCTCTACAAGTGATGTTAGCGGTACATTGCGAAAACGATGGCGAGCTATGCTAGGCCGGTGGTGGGGTGAATGGCACGTAACACGCTGCACACAGAGTGATGCTCTCAACAAGATGAATTGCGTGAGTGCGTGATAATGAAATGAATGTACAACGTACTGCTCACATGTATGCTGAACACAATGGCGGTGTGATAACCTGCACGTGGTCTGTCACAAAAACATGAATTACGTCCTTAAAATGTTACACAAATACAAAATAACCCTAGCAACGCCTGTGCAAAATTATGCTGAATAAAACAATACCAAAACGAACATCTTATGGTGAAGGATGAGTGCCGATGGCTCCGATTCAAAAGTCCCTAATCACGTGGCGACGGTGGTGATGCCGACGCGGTGTTTAAGTTAAAAATACCAAAAATGGTCACAATTATTAGGTTAAGCAGATGTTGAATGCAATGGGGAATATCTGATAACGTGTGCTAAGCAAAGGTGAACCGGTATACTAACGAGACTATGGGAAACTAACAATCAGTGAAACAAAAGATGATGAACACAAAAAAAAAAAGGCGTCTTACCTCTCCAGAAGACGATGACAAACTGCCACGAGGAAGGCAGCCGCTAGGGGCTCCTTGCCTCGCTACAGGGTTAACACACTTCCGGTACCTCGTGCGTATGAAATATAAATATTAATATTTTATGAAAATGGCACACAGTAAATTACATAATAAATGGCGTTACATATTTTGCTGATATTGAATGATGCATTTCTAAATGTCTGCTGAAAACATGAAAGTAAACATAGCGAATGTAGTAACCCTTGATGGCCTTCAGCACACACTGTAAACTGTTGTTTGATACACTTTACACTTCGCACTGAATGATTTGGCATGCATACACACTGTGGGGTTGCGGGATGATTATGGGAGAGTCTGAGAATACTTTTGGGTGGGTGGAAAAGGACACACTCGCGCCGTTATGGGCTTAACCCATACGCTGGCCCTGCGGCCGGCGTCACATTCAGTGAATATATTCCTGACACCCTTTCTTCTTTTAAGGTGAAATTTATTAGAAATCCATCACATAAATTTTGTCAGCTCTCTTTTCGCAGTGTTGTAAACAATTAAAAACCGGTTCTGAAAACTGACGTAAGGGTTCAATAAATTTGTAAATATTAAAATCTTTTTAGTTGGCCAAAAGTTGTGTTATAAAATGCTATAATAACAAACTTGTGGAAAACAGTACGGTTTTAGTTTTAAACAGATTGTGATTTTTGAAGTTAGTTTTACAATGTTAAGTTAACAATCACGCAGTTAATGTGAAAGAAAAAATATGATTATTTCTTATAGAGTTTGAAAAACATTTTGCTGCTGTTAATTTTTTTTTTAATATACTAGTTTATTATTTATTTAGTCATAAGTACTACAATTTCTTATGTGCAGTGAACCATTTTCCTCAATAAAATTGATGGTGTATCATCGGTTAAGTGCTGACACCTTGTATCAAATTAAAAACAAAAAAAAATCCATCTGGATACTTAGTAAAAACAGATATTACAATGTACGAAGTAGGGTAACTTGTTTCTTTGATTAAAACTTATTTTCTCGTCTACTAAAACCTTCAAGACCAAAAAATTTGCATACTTTTATTTGTTTTACAGTAGATGTGAATTTTTTTATTTCTCCTGTAGTCATGAAAATGCTGTTATGAGGTCTCCATTCTTACACAATGATATGAACTATTGACGAAAAGTAATAAACAAGTACAAAATGCATTATTTTCGTATAAAAGTGATTGCTGGGATTCTCAATTATAGAACAGGCAATGAGGGAAGGAAACGCTCCTCAGCAATTTCATATGTAACAGACATTTGAGTTCTTTCTATCTCAGGAACTAAGTGGAAGAAATGGTATTTAAATTTTAATAGTCTCTTAGGGAAGGTCTCACTTACAGTTACTGCTCCCCTGAAGAAATTAACAATATCTTTCAATGAAGAACATATATAATGCTTTTTGAAGGTGTGCGGGACTGCACAAAACTTGCTCTCACCTAACTAACCAATGTTGAATCAAAGTCTGTGAATTGTATCATTTCCTTACACATTTAGGTACTTTTGTGGCCAGTCGAAAGTATAAAGAATATAATTCCATAGGTATTATTATGATATGAAATGTTATTTAGTTATTAATTAAAAGTTATTTTCTTTGTACCGGACTAGACTAGCAAAATGGAACGGGTAGGACAAGTGCGGATGCAGTCTGTTGTTACCCAATTTCCCAACGTGGTTTACACAGTTAATGCACAAAATTAAGGGGGATTATTCCCTAAATAAATAATGTTAAAATGAACTTGAAATTACTTATTTTGTAGTTGACATAAATGACAAGTGTTGGAGAAACATAATTTTTAATATATGTTTTGACACTTTAAACGAACTTTGCATACTAATTTTGCAGCCTTTACAGCAAGAATCAGAATAAAAATTTTTACTAATTACTGCATTCACTTGCTAGATTAAAGTACGGAAAAGAGCGTGTCTCATTCGGTTTTTAAAAACAGTTGTTTGAAACAGTTTACTGATGCATTTTACATGCTAATGTAAATGCATTTTTTCATAATTTTTTGTTATGTAATTTCAGTAGCAAATTTAAGACACTTTAACCAACGATTTGAAACAAAAATACTACACCGTATCATACTGTTGCATTTAAAAGAATTTTATAAGCAATAATATTGCAGTTTGTTAAACTAGTTCACGAAATTTAGACATAAAATCAAATGTATGTAACGAAGTGTTAGGTTGACTACAAGTCCCCTGTGAAGTGCTTCCATCTGGCGAGAAAGACAAGAAATATTTGAACAGTACGAAAGCGTGTTCCCCCCCCCCCTCCTTCACCAACTTTCGGACAGGACCTGTGTCACGTACAGTTGGTAGAAGGGTGGGGAGGTGGGGCGCGAGACAGCAGCACCAAGAGCGTGAGAATAAAAATTCTTTCAGCGACTGGCTGACACTGTTGCCATATCTTTCGAAGGTTGTCACAAGAACAGTACGGCCCATGTGCCTGCCAGCCGTGTAGGCAGGCCGCTGAGAATGTGAGTCGTTTAGTGTAACGCTTTCCTCTAAGGTCTCTATTATTTACATTCACTTTATTTACAACATATTTTACTGCTAAAGTAATATTTTTTAACGATATTTTTAAAGAACGTTTTAAAAAGATTAACAACAGTTAATCAGACGAAACAACAAAGCATGAGCGTGGCATCCTGTTTGTTCCTTAATAATGATATTAGTTTACCAGGAAGAAATTTATATATGTAATATATTTCATAAAAGTATATAATATAACACTTTTACGTAATCTGTAATGAAAAGCAAAAATTAAATCATTCATTACTTTTCGAAACACATTTATGTTTCTTTTATTTTTCGTTTACTGAGGAAATTAAACAGTAGCGTAGTTCCTAAACTGAACACAAGCTGTGTTGCTAAGAGTAGTTCAATACCTACATCTACTTGAAATTCCCGCTAACCTAAATTACAAATTGGTAAGTTCGGACACTGCCAAAACGTAAAGTGGTGCAAGTACAAGCATAATTATCACGCTTGAGTAACATTTGTTTTGAATATAAACTATTTTTTTTTTCAACAAAATTTGAGGTAGTTCAAGATATGTTTCTGAAAGACACGCAGTAAAATAACAAATTGTAAATGGCACAGATTTTAGAGGAAGGCGTTACACTGAAAAACACATATATAACACTTTACTAAGAATACATACACGTAGTTTATTTTGAACATTAACTTTGTACTTTTCGTATAAACATTGAGACAGAACTGCATTTATGCAAGACGCCACACTTAAAAACACACAATTTACTTTATATTACACTGCATTTAAAAGCATTCCGTAACATTTGTTTTGATCATAAACTAACTATTTTTGTGCAAATTTTCAGACAGTGAAAAACATAGAGTAAAATTTTCCGCGTGCAAAATTCGCATACAAATTTCATTCAAATACAGTACTGTTCCTATTTTAATAATGATTTTGCTTATGCACTGTTGCTGAAAATAAGACAAGGCAATCAAAATTTAAAAAAATAAATAAAATGAAAATTCTCTTACCTCAGTTCACAGCAATACATATGAAGTTTCAACTGTCGCTTTCAAGAGTTTCAATTTCATATTCGTGATATGACGAAACCTGATGATGAATGTCCTGGTAAACACAAATTTTCGCAGCGCTTTAGATTCTACGGACGGAAACTTTGGCAATATCATTTGAAAAATGTGTTTTCACGATTCCTTTCTTTTTAACTAAAGTCTGTCCGCGACATAAGTTAAACAATCACTCAGCAGTTGCAAAGATACTTATTTTTTCTGACGTTACAGCCAGTCCACCAGGGTTTAGTGCTTCTATCCATCCTCCAGAAAAAGTACTGCAATGAATATTTTCAAATAGTTGCAAAATAGTACAAAATACTAATTTATGTAAAATTTAATGTTTCCCTACCATTTAAAATTGATGAAATAGAATCATACAGAACATTTGTTGGAAAATTTAGCTACATATCCCGCGCTGCATCTCGGTACTTCTTTATCTTGTATTGAAATTTCAGCCAAGCCCTTGTCATTCACAGATGTTTCACTATTGTCTATTGTCATGGTTTATACTCACAATGTCTCTGTTTCAGCATTTTTAACCACGCTGACAAACATCTGACTAGTTAGATATGGTTGATTTTTTTTCATATTCGGTAATAACAGCTGATGAACCGAATTTTGGTATTTAATTCCCTAACACAAGCATTCTCGGTCATTACTTGAAATCTGTTGGTGTTGAATTGTCATATGTGTATCCAATATTCCGTATTCTAGAGAACATATTTTCTAATTTACGCAATTTGTCATAATAAACTACAGCAATTCAGTTTTTAGCAAGTAGCTATACGTTTCTATGAATGATAACATGGAAATCAAAATACCTTTTTGGAATGGCATTATCACTTTTTTCAGAAATTCTCATTTCTGCAGTAACACTTTTTGTTTAATTAAAACTACTAATCTGTTGCTCTGAATGCACACCAAATGCGCTGTGCCAAGAATTTTTGTAGTCATTAAGAAATCTTGAATTCAAAATATAATTGTTGCCATATTGTGAGAAAATAACTACGTGGCATATTTTACTTTTTGACGTACACTTTTCTGGCCATTGCTACTTATACCATTCTGTAAGGTCCTAACGCTCGATCTGTTTGCTGTAGCAAACTCGAGAGCAGATATTAATTTCATTGAACGAAAAAAGCGTCGAATTTTCCAGTGAACTAATCGTTCTCAAATTTTTTTTTTAAAATCAGGTTGACACAAGTTCCGTGTACATTTCCTCAGAGTAAACAATCCAGGTAACAAAATCCCAACTGTTTCAAAGGTAAATATACGCTTTTCAGAAACTGAACGCAATGTTATTGTTGCTGCAATGTCACTGTCTTTCCATCTTGCTTGTCCTTTTTTCAGAAGTCGTTCTATTTGCTGAACTGTAAAAAACAGTTTCTAAGATTTTATGTACCTGAGTCCTAATGCCTTTAGGACAACGTTTATGATTAATTTTTAAATTCAACAATTTTTGCATTAACTGCGCGCATTCAGTTTTCATCTTCTTCTGCTGCATCTTTGTCATTAAATTCTTACTGTAGTGCGTTTGCCTTATTTTTAAGAAATGAAACTTCTTGCTGCAAATTTTGTAACTAAGTACTGATACTAATTGCATGTGGTGGTGGGCACGTTTAACCTTTCATGTATAATTATGCTAACATGGACGGTAGAAAAGAATTTTCAGAAAATAATTGAGGCAAT
>PNEQ01035534.1:8052-23543 GCA_003012365.1 Medauroidea extradentata | reverse complement strand
AAAACGACCATTAAAAAATGTGGCGGTGGTGTTATGCGATTTCTGTTATCACTCTGGGTACCATGTGAATATGAGCGAGGAGCCACGCACCATTTTCTGCTATACCCACAACTCAGAATCTGCCATAAATATTTTTATGCCCATGGGTATAGCAGAAGGTAACAGGAATTTAGGCATCGTGTGAGGCCGGCTTAAGCGAACTCTTGTTCCTTTTGATACTCGCTGCTATAAACTACAGTGTTAAATGTACAATTTCATGTGAAGAAAATATTTAATAGTTTGTGTTGCAAAAAAATCTCTAACTAACCCATCAATTCCGTTTTGCACAGCCATGTTTAAATGTTCACTTAACATTACATTTGCATATTGTTCATACACTGCAAACCAAATTAGCTTTTGCTCATATAATTATTAGAGCTATTAGTTGTAACACAATTATATTTCATTGTTAAATTTTGCAACAACTATTTTTAAGGTTTATTCATCATGTCGGAGTAGTAGGCACTTCTTAGCTCGGAGCCCAGAATAGTCTGTACCTTTCGTTCTTCCCCCTTTTATGTTCTCACATCTTCATTTTCGTCGCTTGGTAATGCTGTCAAAAGGATAATGTTCTGGGTTCGGTCGTTAATGAAGAATGAACAGTAAAATACATACTTCCTAACGTCTTTGATATTTTTCATTGCGATTTTTTTATTGTGTTACTTAAAAAATTCCAGCTGTCGCAGCGGTGTCTTGTCATTGTAAATATTTTATTATAATTCCCAAAATAGACATCACTAAGTATATGCACACTTTTGCAAGCTGAAATTCCCAGCACTAAATTTATACATACATAATGAAATTTAATATTATAGAAGGTTTATCGTGACTGAATACTAATGTTTTACGAAGGAGTGCGTATTTTAATTTTCCAACACTGTAGTATGTCAACAAAACGTAACAAATTTAGTGAATTGTTTTCTATTGCAGGAAAAAAAAGATTGATTATTAAATGTACACATTAAATATGGATAATTTTCAGTTATCAATTATGCCTCAATTGTATCCGTCGCCGAGACTTGGCTATGACGAAAAAAGTTGAACATAACACGCGCTAGTTTTCGATATCACTGTTAACTACACCAACTGTATCCACAACACCGCGTCTAACAAAAAAAAAAAAAAACTTGCGAAATCCAGTACACCGCATCTACCAAAAAACCCGCGCGAAAATTTAAGTATCAAGCGAGCCACTGTACCTCACAAAACCCCCCGCGTTGTTGCAGCGAACTCCGCGAGGGGCGCCACCTTACTGGTAGCTTATCGCGGTATCTCGATGTCTCTCAGCAGATCCTCGCCACGTCGTCGACGGGGATTTGCACATGTTACTTCAGTTACCTGCCACGAAGAGTAGACTGCTTGCATTGCTATAAACTTGGTGTCTGTGTAATCGGGAAGAATGGCGCTATTGTTTAAAACCGTTATATTTGACATTCACCTAATGGTTTTAGTTTTTTAGACAATCCAAGTTGCTGCTAATTTTCGATATAAAATTTGCTGAAAGATTTTTTTTTCCTTTCGAGAATGCCTGCTGGCAGTTTCACAAAATTTCTTTGGCCTGTTAGAAGCACTTTTTTAGGTAATTAAAAAAAATTACGTTCATAAATGACGAATACTTTTACTGTTTTGCTTGCTATAACTTCATAACGATAAAGTATATAAAAAAGTAATAAAAACCTATTTTAATGTATCGGTGCTGGTTTAAAATCATTACATTACACATGATTTAAGTACAGAAGTTGCTAAATATGGAATTTAACAACTTTTTTTTCTTTCTTGAACAGCCTTAACCTCTAGCGACCAGCGAACGAGTTGGCCTCTGATTCTCGGACGCGATTTAGAGGACGTTTTCCTTAGAACGGACATAATGTGGCGCATGCGCGATAAAAGTAGGAACAGTAACATTCATAATGTGGGGACTTTTCAGGTTTTTTGAGATGTCAATATTTGTGTTAAAATCCTTAATGGTTTTCTTTCAGATAGTGGACACTTGTCAGGATTTAATAAACTTAACAGTTTGCGTATAAAACCATAATTGTTACCTTTCAGGCTTTCATTGGGCAAGATAAGATGTAAAAGAACTGGAAAGGTAACATTTCAGAATGTAGACTTTTCAGTCGCCCCTTAGTTTATACGATTAGTTTATATTGACGGCACTGTTCGCTCCTAAAGTTTAGGCTGTGTCTCAGTTCGCCCAGAGTATTCATTATCGTTGTCGTTAAGGCACTGTAAAGACTGGGTATGCTCGTCCACCATTTTTGGTCGGTCCTCATCTATCCCGGCGAATACATGCTTCGAGCGCTCAAAAAACGTTCAAACTAAACTAGTCATTAATCGAAAACTACTGAGCCAAATGACGTCAAAATGTTTATGATACAAGTATAGACTGCCCTGCCAATGTTGGTACCAGTTAAGTTTCCTTACGTGTATAATTTAATTGTTTAAAAATATTTAATCAATGTTTGGCGCCCTGTTTACAGAAAAGTGCAGGGAAAAATGTATTAAGCGACAAACTTTATTGTTATTGAAAATTGTTGGGGGAGGGGAGAGGTAACAGTGAACGAAAGAAAAATAATACTCTAGATTTAATTCCAATACACCACTTGAAGAGTTCTGCGACACCCAGTTATTTTGGCAGCAGGTAGAAGACGAAAAATATTTCAGACCCTTGCTTCATCCACACACCATTGATAATGGTAATATTATATCTACATTAGTTACAAGCACTTTTAATTTTGTGTGAACATAAAATTGTTCATTAACAACATACAATTTGTGAGTATTTGCTGGCAGATTGGTTACTTAAAGTGTGTTATAGACTGACGAATTGTACCGCATGTTTTAGATTTGCTCTGCAACTCATACACTAAGAGTAATTGTAATTAACAACCAAAATAGCATTTACGTTCACATAGATTTCATTCTATTAATTTACCACAAAAATAAAATGTGTGACACGTTTCTTTTCTATATGGAAAATATGGTAAACTAAGGTCGAAACAAGATGTTTACTTTTTTTCTTGATTATTTACGTACTTTTAAAACGTTTAATTGAATTACACTACTTGAAATTAACACTGTACAGAAAAAATGTTTTTTTTTTTTTTACAAACACACTACATACAATAGTATCATTTGTTATACTACGCAAACATATTAAAATTTGTAACGGACAAGGGGTTGATGTTCTGTACAGTTACGAACATAAATTAAGACAATGGGTGGACATAACATGGTAAATCGCCATTTACAACAGTACAACATGTCACGATGTTTAAAACTGTGAACCTGAGCTAGGACACTTCTCATGTTATGCAACAATTTAGGTTTTTTCTGTGATTTTGTGTTCAATACATACAATACTAATGATAGCAATAAAATTTCTCTGCAGTATGAAATTCAGTGAGCTACATTTTTTACAATTCTCAAGTTTCTTTACACATTATAGGCCAATATTACGTAAAAATTGTCTAGTATTTATAATAATTTATTGAGACCTATTCAGAGTCATATAGTTGAAAACTGTTCTTGGCATGCTTACTTTTATCTACAATAGTTTTATGCTCTGAAAATACTTTTTTCTTTTAACCCAGAAGAAAACATCTGTGAATGTTTTAATTGTTTTGCCGAAACCAAGAGTAGCAAAAACTGCTACTGATCAACACATTAAAATGTCCTTTTTAAAAAATTAGGACATAAGCAGTGTTTCCCGAAAATCTTATACACAACAGGCAGAGATAGATAAACAGTTAAAGTTTTTCATTCTTTAGAATACATTTCTATATTTTATGTGTTGCATATTTGATTAAATTTAGTTCATAGGCGATGATTCACGATTTTTTACATTACATTGAGAAATAGTAACACACTTTACACCGATACTTAGTAATAGATATTTACACATAATTTAATCGCGCAGTGTAGAACGTTACCGTATCCAAAATATTACGTTTCAAAACACTATATAGGTCTATTTAAAAAGCAGAAGCTTATAATAAGTTTTATTCTATATCTTGTCTTTTTTATTCATTTGAAAAACTTTTCCCAACACGAGGATAAATTTACATACTGATAACACATTTAATTGAAAGGTACGCACAATTCATATTGAAAAAAATAATGTATGAATAGGTTTGACTTATTTTCAGTAATGGTCAATTCAATTTTATTTACGTGTTTTATTGTTGCTGGCAAGGCCTGCAAGTCTTCTAACAGGAAAATTTTACATTTAAAAAAAGTGACAAAATTTACATCTTTCTTCATTTTGTACATGAGGTGCCATGTAAAATGCATCTTTCTTTTGCAATTAATAAAATTCTGCTACAGCACCTAACAGTAAAAAAAGTGTTTAACAATTTTTTTTTTTAATTTCAGCAAATCTTACATTTTCTTTTCTGTAAAATTTTCATAATTTGGCAGAAAAAATATTTCTATTGTTTCTGTAAAACACTTCATATTAAAAAAATCAAATTTATTTAGTCGTGGTTAGGTTTTTCAGGCAACATACTAAATTGTAGGCCTTATGTTAGCCTTTAAAGACTCATTAAGACAATAATTTCAAAACAGGAGCGCAAGGGGGAAGGACATTTTCAAAATTATATTTTTATCTGTGCGAGATATTGCTTATTTTGTATGTATATGATGTGATTATTTTGTACTACAACAAAAATTTTTTAACCTTTAAGTTTTTGTATTACAGCATATTAAAGTCAAAATTTGCATAAAAGTTTTTTTTTGCAATGAAGGAAAACCAACTTCCTTACCAAAATGAAGAAAATCCCACTGAAGAAAAATGTCACAGGCTACGAAAATACATGATTACAAACCAAGTTGACTTTTTTTATTACGAAAATAATGAATTTTAAATTCAAAAAATTGCTAATTATTTAAAATATTTAAGAAATACAAAAACTAATCAATGCGGTTTTTATCTTGTCATGTCATAGTCCATGGCATTGTTCTTCAGTGAGAATTTTTTTCGTTTCGGGTAAGTTGATTGGCATAAAACAGTTTACGCAATATTGGACTTATGAAACACGCTATTATACAAAAACTGTTAAAGCAAATAAATATTATTACAGTAAAAGTAGTTGCAACATATGTCAATAAAAAAACCACCCCACGTATAAATACACATTTTTTGTAACCATTAATTTTTTCTGTGAACTACCTCCTTACATATGAAAACTAGAACAGCAACAAATATGTACCACTTCAAGAATTTCAATTTTTGTGCCCTGTTTCACCACCATATGCGAGTTGTGATATCAAAAGTTGTTTTTTTTTTTTTTGCAAATTAATGACAACCTACACACTAAATTAATTTATCCGAAATAAAAATTTTAAAATTCTGAAAATACTGAGTTTCGAAATACTCATTATCGGTAACACGTCTGCAATTTTGCAACCAAATAGCTTTTCGTGTGCTATAAGGCGGGAATTTAAACAACGAAATCCCACAGCCATGCTATTTGTACAATTTGGTGCCGGACATCAGACCATTGTATGCAAGCAAAGCAAAATCACTAAACCAGTCACAATAATAATCAATACGCGGTTGAGATAGGAAAATCAGTTCTGTAACTGGATCGACTTTTTGGGAAGTGTACCTTCCACTCGCTCGCGCTGGCAAAAATAAGCGACGGTAGAGATTGTCAGGAGAATCTGGAATCTGATCTGCAGTGCATGCTGAATTTAACGAGCACGCCACGGCTGCGAAATTGTTCTGTGTTCTACTTGCCATAAAAATAACTGCGTGTCGCGAAACTATTCGAGTGGGGTATAGGCATTAAATTTATATTATTGTATTAATCTTTCTTTCGTTCACTCTGCAGAACGACAAAAAATTGGGGGACAATTATTCCTAGTGTTTATAGGGCCCTAGTTCTCGTTAATACGTCACAACTACGTCTCAATGGTTCGTCGAGAGTGCAAAACAGCGAGCGAACGAAATGTATACGCGCTCGCGCCTTCTCGTGCTCTCTAGCATGCGTCACTTGATTACAACTATGGTTTGAGGTTGCTGCAGAAACAGTCATATATAGCAAATATTTCAATATTTATATATGAATAGCTGTTTACAGTGACGGTTATGGCGAGAAATTGCGTAAACATATCTGCCCTAATTTGCGTTTAAATGGGGTGGACACAAAATAAAATATTGCCATTGGTAGGGATGGTAAAATTTCGCGAATTCAATGACCTGCATGCTAGAATCAAATATTCTGTGCATACTCAGGTCCCAACCATTTGTCCACTAGCTGCTGCTCAGTGGAACGGTTGTTTTATTAAAATTTACGCACTTGTTACCTTGGCATTGCTAGTTTAAAAACACAAGAGAGCATCATTCCAATTGCAGAGAGTGAGAGAGCCATAGAGCACATACAGGCTCTCTCTCTCGTGGACATACGAAAGAATACTCTAGAGAGTACTCTTAAAAATAAAAACACGGCCTTAGTTGCAAGCCCTTTAATTCGATTGCTTGCTTTCAGAGTTTAAAATAAAAAAAATTTAGTTATCCTCTGGCAAGTAGCAAAATAATGTAATTATGAAAGTCATTGTTGTGTTTGGGAGTCTTAATTGTTAATGCCATTAGAAAGTTTTTGTGGGAAAAGGTTTCGCGGAAACGTATTTGGTGATCCAACCTTGGGATTATTGAGATGATGTATAATGTGAGCTGGTGTTGTCGAGGAACCTAAGTGGAAAGTGAACTGCATAATCAATTTTACCCCTGTTAAACGACTACATACACTCTTTTGGGTGTCGAATTTCGAAATGTTTCAACTTCACATCTTAGACATTTGTAGAAGTATCCAATTGAAGTGCAAATAACGACGGTAGCCCGTTCAGTCGAATAAAAATAGAATATTCATTATAATACTCATATGACCCCTACATAATACTGAAAGTTCGAATTTCGAAAAATGTAAAAACGGTTTTGCGATAATAATTTTAATCATCCTGAAGCAGAAATTAACTGTATATCTCGACGGGTTCGTTAAATATCGAGGATTTTTCCAAAACACATTACAGGTCTTTTCACTTTCTAAGAGAATGAATATCGGAAAACCCTTGAATCATGTTTTAGAATACTTAACTGGAGTCTCTTGAACGTGAAGATCACGACAATAGCCCGTTGGGTTCAAGAGATGTCGACGATTAATTAAAAACACATTTCACCACTTTTCACCCCTTTACACCTCCTTAGGTGGCGAATCTCGACAATTCGTGAAATTTCTATTCGGGTATTTTAGTAAGCATCAATCCTAAACAAATATTACGCTGCTATATAAAAATCAATGGGATATATATTGTGAATCGAAAACACACTTTACCCTTTTTTTACCTCTTTGGGGCCGAATTCGGAAAATGTATTTAAATGGTGTTTAGAAATTTACATAAGTATCAGTCTAAAGCAAAGAGCACTTCGATATCTCGATTGGTTCGATAGATATAGAGGAATAATCGAAAACACATTTAACGTATTTCACCCCCTTAATTATCAAATTTCGAAACGTCTTTGAGTCCTAAATTAGTCATTTGGATACGTAACCAATTGAAGTGAAAATCACGATGAAAGACAATTGTGTTTCAGTGATATAGACTATTCATAAAAACACATTTTGCCCCTTTTTACTGTTTGGGAGTCGAATTAAAAAATATTAAAACTGCTTTTTGGGTATTTCCGTAAGCAAGTAGTATTCAATGTATATCGATAGTTAATCCGAAACAAATTTAATGTCTTTTTACCCCTTAAATGTTGAATTTCGAAAAATTCTTAAATTGGTTAATAGGAATTTTTATGTGTGTCCAATTAAAGTAAAAATGATTACGATAGGCCGTCGGGTTCGAGCTCTATCAACGTTTCTTCGGATACACATTTCACGTCACCCCATTTCTCCCCCTTAGCGGTCGAATTCCGAAAAATCCCTTCTTAATGCTGGCCTACGAACTAAGGGGAACCCACACAAAAATTTTCACGAGTCTAGTTTCAGTAGTTTGGGCTGCAGTCTGATATGTCAGTCAGTCAGTGTTCATTTTTATATTTTATATGTATGTGAAAACTTTACATAACTTCATTTTATAATTCATGCAGTGAAATACATGGCTTTGAAAGATTCATTTGCGTATTTTGCGCGTTTCACATATATCTGTAAGAGTAAGTTCTCTTCGCGAAGGCATCGCTATCCTTGGGATTTTCTAGAAAATATTTGTTCCTAAAACCCTCAAGCATTACCCGCTGAAAATGCGATTCGGGAAAACGATTTTCGGGTAAATGGCGCGCTCCCGATCTGGATTTTGGTACACAGTTATCAAGGACTGTGTACATATTTGTATAAAACAATTTTGTGGCTTCATCAACATCGTCACAATTATGCAGGTACTTCCAGTCTATCACTTTCATTTCCAAGTAAAGTTTCGCAAAGTCTGATCTTTTAAAATTGTACCCATACTTATTTGGTTTGGCATTTAGCTGTGTAGAGCTTCTACAAACAAACATTGCATCTGCGGAAATAAAAAGTGCCGGATGGCATACATCCTCAGCAACAAGGGGTGCAGAGTGATGCCTTACAATTACATGCTGCAGATTAGATAATACTATGTCTAGGGTCCTATTGTTAATATTACGGACTGTATTTAGTGACTGTAGTCCAGCGAGATGAGCAAAATTAACAAGATTTGTTATCCTGGCACTTAGAACACAAGATATCTCTTCATTTGCATGAAATGATTCAAAATCAGGGAGATTGAAGTGTCCGCACAATAACACATAACAATTTGGGCCAGAAATATTAATTACATCAAACAATAAATAGAAATATCTATACGCATCCACAAGTGAGTTTGGTGGAAAATAAACATAGCACAAATAATAGATTACATGATTGCACACAAGTCTAACAATAACTGCATTGCACTGATTATCACATAATGTTACAAGTTTGGGGTTGAGATCCTTATTTACTGCAATCAGAGCTCCACCACCCCTATTCTTCCCTGTCACTTCCCTATCTCTGTCACTGCGAAATACGATATACCTGTCATCAAATAGCTCACAGTCAATTACACTCGAATGCAACCATGTTTCGGAGATCTTTATTACATCAATATTATCAGTTAGTAATGCTAGCGAAAAATTTGAAGTCTATTAGTTCAGACCACACACACTCTGGTAGGCTACAGATAAATTCCTAACTTTAAAGTTACTCATTGCTTAAGTTGCTGGTGTACTTCCTTCTCTTAACCTTAACCACAGGGGAGTACTCTTCCGTCCTAAGAAAAATCACCCCATTCTTCGTCCACAAAAATTTGGAATATCTTGCGGGTTGCGGCAATTAATTGCACATTTCATGTCGGCGAGGGTACGAACATGGTCATATGACCCTGGGTACGAATGTTCTCTAGTGATACATTAATCAGGCGTAGTTGTAATGGAATCGACATTAACTCGACAAACAAACACCACAACGATCAACATCCCAAACTATTGCTCGTAATTCTCGTTACACCAACATTACTATGTGCATCAATTGACAATGTTTTGACTATAGATAAAATGGCAGGCCAATTTCAAATAGGCTTCGCCTGAGAGCCTTGGAAATAGCTGTGACCGTCCCTCTATACTTGCAGCTTGAGGGAATTTTGGCTCCATTAAGTTGTTCCCCGACAACTCAAAATTTAATCCAAAGTGTTTCATCGTTTTGTACTCGTTTTGTGCTGTTTTGTGCTGCAAACAAAAAGTTTTGTGCGCAATTCCTTTAGAAGTTACAGACCTTTTTAATCGGGGGGAACAAGTTAATGACTCTCCCCGGACATGTAATATTTCACTGAAAAATGTACACAGAAATGTACATGTTTTGTGCTGAATTGTGCGCCCAGTCCCGAGTTTTGGGCGTCATTATTATCAGGTACAGCACTCTTCAAATATACCGTCACTGCAGCACTTCTCCCCGCATAATGCCGATCAGAACCGAAATTTGCACACATAATCTACTAGTTTTGTGCTGAATTGTGCGCCTAGTCCCGAGTTTTATGCGCCATTAGTATCAGGTACAGCCCTCTTCAAATATACCGTCATTGCAGCACCTCTCCCCGCATAACGCCGATCTAAACAGAAATTTGCACACGTAATCTACTAGTTTTGTGCTGAATTGTGCGCGTAGTCCCAAGTTTTGTCCGCCATTAGTATCAGGTACAGCCCTCTTTAAATGTACCGTCATTGCAGCACCTCTCCCCGCATAACGCCGATCTAAACAGAAATTTGCACACGTAATCTACTAGTTTTGTGCTGAATTGTGCGCCTGGTCCCGAGTTTTATGCGCCATTAGTATCAGGTACAGCCCTCTTCAAATATACCGTCATTGCAGCACCTCTCCCCGCATAACGCCGATCTAAACAGAAATTTGCACACGTATTCTACTAGTTTTGTGCTGAATTGTGCGCGTAGTCCTGAATTTTGTGCGCCATTAGTATCAGGTACAGCCCTCTTCAAATGTACCGACATTGCAGCACCTCTCCCAGCATAACACCAATCTAAACAGAAATGTTGTGCTGAATTGTGCGCCTGGTATCGAGTTTTGTGCGCCTTTATTATCAGGTACAGCGCCCTTCAAATGTACCGTCACTGCAGCGTCTCGCCTCTCATATCGCCCAACTAACAAGTAATTAGTCTACGTAATCTTCTAGTTTTGTACTGATTGTGCAATTTCTTGCTTAACATGTATTGATTTAACGTATTGCATCGTATGCATTGATTTAACGTCTTGCAGCTTAATTACATTTATAAAATAAACAAGGGAGCATTATATTTCCGTTGCAACCATTTGTAACAATTGACAGACAACGAATTGTTATTATTACCACAGCAAATAAATAATTAAGAGATAGTGGACGGTAGATTTTTTTTCGTGCCACGGAAACGGGGAAGGTGGTTAAATCGAATATAACGAGTCCGTCAAACACATAACCTCTCTCTAAGCACGAAGTACTAAATTAGAGTGCAGTGTTTGTTTTTGAATGGGACTTAAAGCGTTTACCATACCTTAACAGCACTGTTTGTGGCTATTTTGCACAGCCCTGAATTTAATACCTTAGTGGTAAAAGCTATGGAAAGGTACGATGTCATACAGACGACACTCAATCGTCAGTAAAATCTGAACTACTCATCAAAATTCGATGACATCATTTTGCCGGGTAGATATTTTATCAGTGGATTTTTATTTTTTTTGAGAGAACTATGCTGTTTATGCTTTACTTTCGAGTTTTCATTTGAAAATAGTTTTAACATCCGTGAATGTTCGCGCATAGATTTACAGATAGTAAAATAATTTTTAAATGAAAACGCTAGAATTTTTTAATTTCAGTTATTATAGAGACCTAGATATTTATCATATTAAATATTATACAAATGACAGTTTTCTATTTTTGGTGATTTTGTGATTTCAAGCGAGTGAGTGAGAGAGTTTTGCGCAACAATTTAAATGTAATGAAATCCATTCTTGAGGTTTGGACTTTGCGAAAAAATATTTCAGTTTGTTTGCCTCATCTCATACCAAAAAGATGAAACCTCCACATTCAGATGGACAAATGATAAAGGAAAATCGAGAATTAATTATCATTTTCATTTCACTTGTTTTTAAAATATATACCAATCGCAAGAATAATTTTTGATATTTCTGTAAAATAAAATAGCCAATAAAAATAAGTGAACATCGTTTAAGATCAAATAATTTTTACTTTAAGAAGTAACAAAAATTACAGCACGTGAAACACGTAAAGTGTGTTAAAAACTATTGTATTCATCATCACTATTTAGCAAATGCGTGTAATAATGTAGACTACTGTGATATTCAGGGTTGTAACAAGTCATGAAATTACTGCAGTAATGAAAGTGATTTAAATTTTTTTTATTAGTAATTTACGTTTGCATACAGGTACCGAATATTTTTAAAACTGCATCATTTAATATTCAGGTATATCCTGGTATTTAAATACTCATTTGCAGTGGACAAGGTTTCAGAAGGTAATTTAACTGTGTGTTTGCAATAATTTTCACTAAAACCATTTTATATTAAACAAACACAATTTAATACAGCTAACCAGCTATATAGATAATATCTATATTTATGAAAAACACTCAAAGAGCATAATTTTTTTTTGCCTTGAAACCCCAAATTTTCCCGTAAAGAGGGAGGTCCCACTCCTTGAATCCCCATCCCTGAACATGTTTTGTTTGGTGGGTCGGGTGTTCAACAACTATGTCTACTACATTTCTCCCCCGAAAAAAAGAGCTTTCGGCGTACATTATCGCACTACTATACAATTCGAAGTATAGTGACTCACTATAAAATTACTACACTCTCCAACTAACCACTACATAAAACTGTTGTTATAAAATTATCACTAATAATTTTAAAGCCATATTCGCAACGAAACACATTATATTGTAGTGCCTTTTTGTAACAGCATTTCAATGCAATAAGACACAAAACCACACTTATAAAACGGTAGCATTCAACACACAATAGTGTGCTCTAAACACGATACGCATTATTCATTCTTTATTGAGTGCAAGTATTACACATTAATTATACTTAAATATGCCACTGTATTATTAAAAAATAATTACGTAAATACAAATAATAATGACACGTACTGTATATCTTACACAAAATGAAGGTAAGAAGCTACCAAACTTTTTGTCTTCAATATTGTTTGGAGACACGGAAAATGTAACTGAGCTGTCATTATCGCCATGTCCGCATTTCCTTTCAGCGTCTAGATACGCCAGCCGGCAGTTAATGCCACCCGTGATACTGATAACACTAACTCACTGCACAGCAGTTTTTACAGTATTATGTTACCTGAGCTCTATCATAAAATTGCACAACACTTGCATGAAACAACTGGCATGACAGTGACAGCAACCATCTCTATATATAATAACTAGCTGTCCCTTTGCGGCTTCGCCCGCGTGCCGCGTGTTCTAATAAAGAAAAGAAGAAAAGAGCAACTAAGTTTTAAGTATGTATTAATTGATAGTGTTACTATATTCTCTGTATAACTTCAAAACAACAAAAACAACAAGCTTTATCCGGTCCACTTCGCTGAGCGTACTTTAACTGCAGAACATCTTTGTTTTTAATTCAACTTTATTTCTCTATAAAATAGCTGCCCGGCTGCGGCTTTCCCCGCGTGAATTTATGTAATTGTAAATAGTAACTGTGGATAAATTATGTGATGAAACCATTTAACAGCTAGTGTACTCAATAACAGTGAACTATAAATTACCTTAGCTCAGTGTAAAGAGCGCACGTAATATACTCGTATCATGTCATAGTAATTCCCGTTGCGAAAGTTTTGCACGGGATACGAACCCGTAACCCCACCCCTTCCACACCTCAAACTTTATACAATACCTGAGTGAATGCTTAAAGGCAGGCCGTAATAATTCTTTCGTATGTACAGGCTACAGTCCAAAGAGGTTTTATTTATGAGTAGGTTGGCAAAAAGAAACAACTGTTGAATTATTTTTCGATGACAATCCTCTTTCTTCGGGAGACTGTAACATTTTAATATTTTACACACCCTCAATTTTCGAATTTCATAAAATCCTGAATTTGATTTGTACTTATTTACATAAGCTTGATTCTTATCAAAAAAAAAATCTCGAAATCTCAACGGATATAAGAAGTACGGATGATTATTTGAAAACAAATTTTATTTTTTTAACAGCTTTCAAGGACGAATTTACTTTTTGATATTTACGTAAGATTTATTTTAAAGCAAAAACCATTTCAATATTTCCACTGGTATAGGAGATAAGTGGGATTAATTAAAAACACGTTTTATTTTTTTAAGAGCTTTCAAGGACGAATTTCAAAAACTTCTAAAAATACTTTTAGATATTTACTTAAGAATCTTTTTAAAGACCTCACTATCTGAAATAGTTTATGATAAACCACGAATTATTGAAAAACGCATTTTATGGCTTTTCACCCCCATAATTTTCGAAGTTCGCAAGATCGAAAAATTTGCAAATATACATTTCCTTGGGAAATATTTTTGAAGATAAAAAAAATTATGATAGCTTTCCCGGTTAATGAGATATCAGGGAGTCTTTGAAAACACAATTCACCCCTTTTCACCCCCTTAATTATCAAATTCGAAAAATCCATACTTAGTGGGTCCATACGACCAAGGGGAAGCTTCCCTCAAAATATCATGGTTTTAGGTCCAGCGGTTTGCGCTGTGCGTTGATGAGTGAGTGTGTCAGTCAGGACACTTCATTTTATGTATTAAGATGAACACTGACTGACTGACTGACCTAATAAAGTATCAAACTGCAGCCTAAACCACTGAACATGGAATCGAGAAATTTTTTGTATTTAAGAAAAATGCTAAGATTGAAAATAAAATAAAAATTTAAAAAAATTCAACATTTTTGTAATACAAATAATTTTATTATCTATTTTTATGAGCATGACATTGTAGTTTGCAATGTATTTATCCATTGTGATTTGTTTTTTAGTTTTGTATATCAGTTGGTTTTAGTGTAGTCCTTAAAACGGAAACATAAAAAATATAACTTTAATAAGCCACTATGTGAAGACTATCAGAGATAAAACAATTTCATAAGAGCCAAATTTAGTCACATTCTGTGTATAAAATAAGAAAAAAATATCTGGTACAAATCGAAAATAAAACATGGTGATGCAAACTGGGGTAGACAGTGCCCTTAAATGGGGCGAAAAGACCATAAATGTGTTTCCGATTCAATATCGATATCGAATCCTTCGGTATAAAGAGTTGGTATTCACTTCAAAATATTGCTTACGTAAATTCCCAAAAATAAGTTTTAGGATTTTTTTGAAATTCGTATCCCAAGCAGTAAAAAGGGGCAAAATGTGTTTTTTATTAATCGTCTATATCTTTTAAACACAATTTTCTATCGTCGTGATATTTTCTTAAATTGGTTACGTATACAAATGTCTATGACTGGACTCCAAGACGATTCTAAATTCCTTAATTAAAGCCGGCCTCACACGATGCCTAAATTCCTGTTACCTTCTGCTATACCCATGGGCATAAAAATATTTATGGCAGATTCTGAGTTGTGGGTATAGCAGAAAATGGTGCGTGGCTCCTCGCTCATATTCACATGGTACCCAGAGTGATAACAGAAATCGCATAACACCACCGCCACATTTTTTAATGGTCGTTCATTGCAACATGGATCGGCGCGAAAAACTATGGAGAAAAAAATTATGTGCTGCAGCAGTTTTAGCTACTCAAGCACGGATATTTTAATATTCTATTAGCATTTCCACGTGCTCTACATACCATTTCGACGCCATGTTGAACTGTTGTAAAATAAGACTTGACCACATGACACACACTGCGCCTATGATTGGCCAGAGAGAATTCTGGGTAATATGAACTCCCGAAAAATA
>PNEQ01035533.1:0-14511 GCA_003012365.1 Medauroidea extradentata | reverse complement strand
CCAGCTCAGTATAAACATTGAACAGTTTTTGGTTCAGGTGTTTTAATTTTTTGGACAAAAGTAGTAAGAGACAGAACATCTTAAAATTGCAACAAGAACTCAGTGGGAATAAACCACATAAAATTTTGAAATGTGTTAGCACAAGGTGGCTTTCACTTTTGGAAAGTGTCGTAAGAGTTTTAGAACAGTGGGAACCTCTTAAACTCTTATTTTGTGAACCAGACAGTAAGCTTACTGCTTCCACTTCTCATTTTGAGAGCATCAAGTCACTGATGCAAAATCCTTTAACTACACTCTATTGTTTGTTTCTTAAAAACAACTCTTCCTCTTTTCAATGCTGTTAACGTTTTTCTACAAGAGGCTCTTGCTATTTACATTCAAAGATGGAAATTAAAAGGTCTTCTTAAAGATTTACTGGTCAGATTTGTCAAGCCATCAGCTTTGCAGTTAGGTTCCACATCAATCACTGACGTTACCTTTAAGAAGAGGAATTTCCAGAAAGATGATGCTGATTTAGTTATTGGTGCCAAGTGTAGAACGGAATTAAAAGCTTCAAGCCAGTCTGATAGCCAGACATTTTATTCTTCTGTGTGGGCTTTTTATGTTTCATCAAGTACTTACATTTTGGACAAATTTCTTTTACATGATGA
Organism: Medauroidea extradentata; assembly: GCA_003012365.1. NCBI lineage: Eukaryota > Metazoa > Arthropoda > Insecta > Phasmatodea > Phasmatidae > Medauroidea > Medauroidea extradentata. The sequence goes on along the minus strand of PNEQ01035533.1, from coordinate 13,861 downwards.
GTTTCTGCAGCATGTTGAAGTGTGTGATATTTCATTGAGAACAACTGCATCTTATTCCTCTGTTCAGTATTTTGTCATGAGATTTCCAAGACTTACAAATGTTTCAGAGTTGGATATTCTGGAACAAGAATTTGCTGAGTATCAATGTGACAGTTTCTCAACTGATATCCTTGATGAGAAATGGATGGATGTAGGCTGGTACAAAATTTCTAATATCAAAAATGAAAGTGGCCAACCAAAGTACAAAATTCTCCCTAAAATTATGTTAGCTCTGTTGACAGTCCCACACAACGCACCAACAGAAAGAATATTCAGCAGTGTCCATCTGAATCAAACTGAATTTAGAGCGTCTCTATCAACTTCTACTTTAGGTGCTCTGATGGTAGAGAAAGTGAAAAGTAATTCGTACAGTGAAGTGTGCTACAAAAAAAAATTCACCAACAAGGAACTCCAAGAAGCCAAACATGCTACTGTGCAGTTCCTTACCAGTGATATGTAGAGAGGTATGAATGTGACTGATTTCTGTTTTTAACAAAGCATAACTATGTAGTTGTGTATTAAGCTTAATTTTTTATTTTTTAATATTTATACCTGAGAATGTATTTTATTATTTTATGGGTGTATTAGTATGTGTGGACAATTTTGAATGTTTGCATTTAACTTAGAATGGAAATTTTGGTGCTCCTGATTTACGCATATATTATTTGCATAACTGTGATTACTGATGGGTGAGTTCAGAGGTTGGCAGCACTGACAAAGTGAATTATAAACAAACATGTTCATTGGTTGCCGGCCACCGTGCACTGTGATCTTGCATAAGAAATAGATGTTGTATACATATAAATTTACCACTCCATCACTTAATGAGGGAGTTTTATTAACAAATATTTAAAATATACAGACGTTGCAAACACAATCTAAGACGCTATATGTTTATTACTATAATTATGGCTAGCGGACGACACGTCCGTACAGTTGGTTCACGAGTTATTTAACGACTGACGCACTGTTAAACGTAAGAGTTTCTGGGTGCACGTGCCAGTATTTAGAGATATACGATACTCTGAAAATACCAAAAGTTTAGTTAAGTAATAATTATCACAGTAAAAATAAGTCGGAAATATCACAATCAGATTTAATGTTTTAATATTTTTTCAAATTGTTTTTGTACGTTAACGCGCCAGTGTTGTTGTTACTGCGAGTGTTTTCTTTCGTTCGTTCATTTTCCGTTCCAGTTCGTCCGAACTACGGCCGCGTGGTCTGAACCAAATTTCCTTGTTCTATTTTGTTTCGTCCTCGCGTCGGTTTATATTTACGTCACTTGCGGATTAGGTTATGTGATGCTGGACGTGAACAGTGAAAATGTCTTGCATGGTTATCGGAATGTTTATATGTCTTCATTACTGAACAAATTGTGATGACATTTACAAGGCAAGAATAAAAATCTCGCATAGCAATCTTTTATATAAAAAAACAGTGTGTCGTGAATTATCGACAGATTGTTTGATGAATTATAAAATGTAATTTTTCCAAAATGAAGTATGAAAAAATTCAGGAGGACTTTACAGTAAGTTTAATCACTCATTTTGTTGACAACTTTTTTTCTGCATGTAGTACCAAATTTTTGTTACGTTAATACCGGAATATTTGAATACAATCGTTAGTCATAACTTGACTATTACAATTAAATTTTGAAATAATACTGTAATTGCACACGTCAATATTTTTATCAAGTTTTTATGTAATTTTTTTTTTTTTTTTCCCCTATTTCATACAAAATTTACACGCAATATTGTTTTAATATATATACGGCGTTGTTTCCTATGATGCCGCCTGTACACACTTTTGTTGGTTGGAAATAGTACGTCGGCACGACGCACAAATTGAGCCAATTAGAAGCTAGCGAAGTGCAATGGATATTAAGTTATTTGTTTATTTCAGAACTCGACTTAAAGTGAATGGAGAATAGTGTAGTTTATTGATACAATGCTTTTGGCGGGAGACTCCTGATCTGATCTTCCGCCCTCCTGATTAGTCATTCAAATCTCCCGCTTTTTACTTTTAATACGTACGTTTGTGGTTTTATCGTAAATTCTGTACATAAATATGTATTCCGGTGTTCATACTGTGAGATGTGGACTCCTCCCACAGTTATTGTTTGTTTTCTTTTTGTCTTTGTCATCATCACTACTTTATTTATTACTTCTTTGAAAATTAACTTCACTTACTTCAGAAAGATAAATATTTACATTTTTAAATGGGTGTGTTTGTACCAGAAATGTCATCAGTTTTGTTTATTTATTCTGTCAAAATATTTGTATTTTTGTGTGAATTTAATTGTAACTGTTAATGTAAACTTTTTATATTGGCCACAAACATAGACAAATAATGTATTTTTCTCATGGAGGTAATTTATTGCAAATCTGATATGTTTATGTTTTTATTTCAAGTTCAGTCACTTATGTTACTTTGTTCTATGGAGGAATCAACAGAAAGAAAAATAAAAAGTAAAAAGTTTTGTTAAAATGGAACATGAGAGTTGGTATAATTAATTTCTTGTAAATCATGAAGATTTCATTGCTAATGCTGAATAGGTGAGCTTTGAAAAGTTAAAATGAGGACAATGGTACCTAGTAGTTATAAGTGCATTTATTTAACTGGTGGATACTGAATTGCTACCACCCATGATGTGTGATCCACACTTAATAATTACCCTTACCCTCATTCTGTGGTGTTAAACTAAAAATAACGAAATAACTCATTGCTCTCTAGCCGGAGGAAATTAATTTGTAAACGCCACAGAAGTCTCTTGATTTTTTTATTTTTGAAACGTAGACAGTCTGGATTGGCTATGTATTACAGTGTTTATGTACTGGTCATATGCTTGTGTGGGTACATACATTTTTATTAGCCTAGAGTAAAATTTGGTTTCCTTGATAAAGACAGGCGTAGGCCTTTTGTAAATTTCTCGGAAATTTGTGTAAATAACATACAGTAAAATCTCATTACAACGAACATGAAAAAACTAGAAAATTATGTTCTTTATACTGAAACTTCTTTAAACTGAACACATCTTACATTACTTAAATTTCATAGAAGTATTTTAATTTATACTTAAAAGTGAGAAATTCTTTATAAATTACTCAAGTTCTTTATTATGAAATTTCGCTGTGTATCCATGCGAATTTCTCCAGAACATTTTAGGATTGTTACAGTTCAATGAAAGTAGTGCATATAGGCCTACTTCGTTCTTCTGTAGCTTACACATGCCAACATTAATTGCAGGGTATTACATTTGTTCTAGAGAAGTGGTTAGTATGTCAACAATTTGTTAAGACATGAATTAATTAATAATTTCTAAGTGTAGACTAATGAAGCAAGATTCTTGCTGTATGGAAACTTTCATTGTGATGGCCTGTCTGGAGAAGGTTCATTGTAGGCCTACTCATTTTTAAACTGTTTGAATTGATTTGTTGTGTTTACATACCTGCCAACTTTTACGGATTGTCAGTAAAATGTACGGAAAGTACATACGTTTTATGGAAAAATTTAACGACAGTTTTTGGAAGTAATTTGCAAGAAAGCTGCAACAAAGTTTATTGAAATAGTTACATTTTTCAATAGAGTGAAGAATTTGGAATAAATTGATGCACTGGAAGCGGGTATATGACCTTTCTTTGGCTCAAAATTAAGTAAAATTTCGCTGGGAGTATATATTAAGGCAGCAGCGACCGTATTTGAAATGGATACTCTGGACGTGCATGCATGACCTATCTGTAACTCAACATCAAGCATGAATTCATGATAATTAAACATGCATATCGTCGGCAACGTAAATTAAGTGCCAGTAATGTCGGCGCTTCGAAACTATGTACTAGATACTATCGCAATGTTGATTGAAATAGTAATTTATTTCAATAGGCAATACATTCTGAATGAATGTATGTAATGGTTGACATCTTAAGACTTTTCTTCGACACATCAGGCACAAACTTTGCTGGCAACTATAAATCTAGTTGGCACAACATAAGTTTTGATAAAGCTGTTTGCCTCCTGGGACCTTGTCTTGGCAGCGAGCGACCACTCACACGTGTACAATAATTTGTTTGCACAAGAACCTATCTGGAAACTGGTTAGTTCAAAAATAACATACACGACGTGTCTAACCTATGTTGCTTGTGCCTTTTTTGACCACTGCCTAGTCACAGCTTCTGACGCTCGTTCAACAGATGGGACGTGATAATACTCCCTATGTTATGTAATAAATAGCAGCTGCGGATATACTTGTATACGTCGGTGAAAATAAAATGTGAAACAGCATTGTGTATGTTTAAAGTTGTTCTGGGAATGTGTTATCCAAGTTTATTAACAATGATCAACATCTTGATGTTTGTAATTTTTTACTGTTGGATAAATAAACGCATTCACTAAACCTAGTAAACATTCGCCCTCCATTTTTACATCTACTTCGATATACTCGAAACTCGCTTTCGCTGCCGAAAATCAATTTTTCACTCTGTTGAAAAACATAACTGTTTCTATAATTTTTTGTTGCGATATTCTTGCAAATGACTTCTAAAAACGGGTGTTGCGGCCAAAAGAATATATTTTCCCGGCGACATTTTTGCTTAATTTTGAGCCAAAGAAAGGTAGTAGATCCACTTCAATGGCATAATTTTAAAAATAACGCCTTTACTTTTTCAAAGTAAATGTGTGTAATTTTTTAAAAACATGTAATTTTTGCGCCAAAGACGAGTGAACGCCAATTCAATGATAAAAAGTGTAAATGTCGACATTTTAGAGGTAGGGAATCACTGAAAATTTGTCAGAATTCTAATAACGACCCTATTCCCGGGAATTGTGAAGGGTCATTAAATCGGGAGTTGACTGTATGCAGATTAACAACAGTCAATATATTTTATTTTACAAACAATGGTTTGCAATGTTCCAAATAAGATGAATTTGTTAATATTCTTAGTCTTTTTTTGACATAGTAACACACTTTTTGTATGACTTGAATTCCTCCAAAGTAATAGAGCATACACAATTATACTTTGGAGAAAAAACCGCATAGCATTTTACATAGTGATATTGTGAACGTTTTTAGTTTATTTTTTACAAAGTTTATATGATTCACCCATGTCAATTTATGATCAATCATGATACCCAAAAATTTAACAAGCAAAAAGTCCTTATAGCCAATATTATTTGGCTTAAAAGAGAAAGTCAACATGTTTATTATTATCATTAAGCTTGAAACTATTTGCTAAGAACCATTGTTTTGGCTTTAGAGTATGGGTCTGACTTTGTCATATTCCTGCAGTAATAAGCACCATAGTGTCAGTCGACTCCCAAGTGTTTTGCTCACTTTCAGGCAGGTGAGTGCTTGATGGTCTGTTAACAGGATAATCTTTTCACCTAGCAGAAGGTCGTGGAACTTGGCAAGCGACCAATTGATAGCCAGAGCTTCTCTGTTATTGTATAGATTCTTTCAGTACTTGACAAAGTTCTACTTGCCATTGCGACAGTCTTCTCGATGCTGGCATCATCACACTGAGCTAACTTTGCTCCCAATGTGTAGGCAGAGGCATCTGTGTACAGCAGAAACTCTTTTTCCCTGAGTAGGATGGTGGATCACACTTTCTACGAAAATGGCTTTTAGAGATTCAAAAGCTGATTGTCACCTTGCCACTGCCAAGGCACAGCCTAAAGCAGGCAAAATAGTAATAAGGCCAATTTTGCAATCTGACCTGAATAATTTCTATAGAAACCTACATCAAGAAACGTGCGTAGCTGTTTAATGTTTCTGGGCTAAGGAAAATTGTTGAAACATGGAGCTTTTCAGGTGCTTTTTTCACTCTTATATGTGTTAGTATATGACCCAGAAACAACACTGGTACTTTTGTGCAGAACAGAGACTTGCGTATTTTCACCGTCATACCAGCACTTCGTAATTTGTCCGACACTATAGCCAGATGATCTAAATGGTATTCATATGTCCCTGATGCAATCAACAGGTCGTCAATGTAGGCACCACGGGCAAAACCTTTGCACTCCTCACCTAATATCTAGTCAATACAGCGAGTAAACTCAGCTACGGCATTACATATGCTGGATGGCATGACCTGAAATGTGTGCTGCTGGTGTTGTAAGAGGAAAGCTGTATACTTTTTGAATTCTCTTTTAAAACCACAAGTGTAGTCAAAAATTAGATGCCTCTGTAAAGTCTCAGAATTTCAATAGTCGGGATAGGACTTTCGCGGTCTTTCACTGTAAGAGCGTTCAAGTTTCTAGCATCAAGACAGTCGTAAAGTGCCATCTTTCTTCCTCACACATACTATAGGATTAACGTAAGGGCTAGTGTTTCTTTTGATTACGTTCCATTCCAACATCAACTTCAAGTATTCTTCTGCTTCTGGTAAATACTTTACTGGAATAGGATACGACTTCTAATGGTACGTTCTCTTCTCTGATTTGTATTTTGGCTTCGTACATTTGGTTTAAACCTGGCTTCTCAGAGAATACCTGTTTTGTTGTGCATCAGTAGATTGTACAAAGCAGACTGTTGCATGCTAGAAATAGTGTGTACATCTGTAACAGTGTACCGCTACATGTACGTTTCCGTCCGCATAGCATACACATGCCTCGACTGCTCGGCGAGCACTCAACTCCTAGCTCAGTTCTTGGGTGGTTCGAAAGAGGTGCAGATTAGTGAATTCCCAGCACGGGAGCGTTTAGCGGAAAATTAATAATAATACCCTTACTCAGGTTACCATACAAATTTACTAGTCACGTGACATACAACACTTACAAACTCACGACCACGCGGTGGGCTTGACCGCAATAAACTCATAAATATTAGTTTTATAAGCTCACTCCTAAGCCCGAAACCCCGTTTAGGCTTGTAAAAACTGTAAGTCTTGGTTAGTATCGCCGATGCTCGGCGATATACTCCCACGTGGCACACATGGTACCTCCCGCACAACCGCACTCTCTCACATCTCCAAAGCCATTACCAAAACCCAACATGGCGCTCGTCCAGAGCGCGTGTCAGTCTCTCTCCCGGAAGTTCGCCAAGATGGCCACCCTCCCCCGCGGCATCAACACCTACGTATTTTCCAACTACGAGAGCATCCTTGCTTAGTTATAAGTTCCTTTCAACCTTCAGTCCCTTGTCAACAAAAAATAAACCACAAACTACACTTGATGGCTAATAGTCCTGAAGCAACTGTAATTCAATCATAAAGTCCTTCACTCCAGTTTTTGTTTTGCTAATTTTCAGCGACAGTTGGTACACCCCTGACGTCATTTGCCATAGTGCGAACCTAGCGCTTTAACGGGAAATTCACAGACTGATCCCCGGTGAACTTGAGTACAAACAATAAACAAACATGTTCAATAGGTTCCGAGTGGATGCTCTCGCCTACCTGAATAAATATCGGACAGATATTAACACTGGATTTACCGGTTCAGCCCACCGCAACTATTATACAGAGTACAAAATAAGTCATTCTTAAATTACAACATATCATCTATGAAGTCTTTCAATCTTGTTTCCCTTTTACGGGCTTACAAATTGTTAGTGATCATTCAGTTCTGCGTTTGTACGCCGGTATGGGCGTCCCTAGTAACTAGGCTTTCACTCAATCTGGACGTCGGGGCGCACTTGCGTAAGGTAGGCCGGGCGGCCGTTGCTCACAGATCAAAGCCTCACTCCCAGTTGCAAACCAAACACTAAGTGACGAGTCTCGGGACCCTATTAGGCTCATACTGATGCCGGAGCATTGGAGGACCTCTCTCATACTACGTTAACCCCAAATTAAATAAATAGATACATACGGAAAATTTAGGTAAGCTCGGCCAAGTGCCTTACAACAGCTTGTAGGATTTCTTCAGCTGTAGTAGCATAACTGGTTACTGCTGGTCTTGACATTCCATAGAGGTTAGGATCATGCCTAATTAGACCAACAAAATGGTCAGTAGTCTGCCACTTCTCAGGTTGCTTAGAAGTGTTAAGATCAAGTGCTGTGACAATCCAACCTCCGAAATCCAAAATAACGCTAAACTTGGATAGGAATTCAGTACCAAGGATAAGTGGTTTGGGTAGGCCTTTAACAATTAACACTGCCATGACTTTTGGTTCACCCAATACCTCGGTGTACTGTAGTCTGTTGACTTATTACAGGACTAGACTTGGATATGGCACCAAATACAGAGAACTCCCGATTATCCGTGTTAATTGATGCTGCCCCATGCACGATAATCAGGAAACACATAACCCGAAAATAGCACATCTGTTAATATAAATATGTAAAAAAAATTGAATTTACAATTAAATTGATTCAAATACCATGAGTTACTCGTTTTACCTATGAATAACGTATTTCACGTTTTCACCAAAATAAATAAAAGTACTATTATGTCTGGGGTGCATGGTAAAAACGAGAAAAATGATGTTGAAATTTCGTTAATCCACTCTTGCACAATCTCGTCAATCCATTATTGCGCGCAAGAGTTGACACTCTTATCTTACAAAAATGTTTGGTTTTTTACAGTGTTCAACATACAGAAAGCCGCATGGATAATCCAAAAACCGAGTAATCAGGGCCCGGATAATCCGGAGTTTACTGTATTTTGATGCGTGGCACTGGAAGAATAGGTAGCACTTGTCCTGCTAGGTTCTCATTATCATAACCAAATCTTCACTAATGCAACTAATTTCTGCCCCACGGTCTAGCAAAGTGGGTACACGACAACTACAAATTTTCAAAGTAAGCTCTGGACATAGCAACTCACACTGTCTTTGAGAAGCATCATCCATTTCCTCCAATAAAAGTTCTCGTTCTGATTAGTCCAAACAAATGGCAAGTGCTGGTTTGCAAATTGGCTCTGTCATAGGCATTAGTAGCTGTGCATGTGATCACACTGTCAGAAATCACTTCAGTCTCCTTACTTAATTGTTGGGGTATCTGGGTCGACGCTCCGAGACCTTCATCACCGACTCTCTAGTTTGATGTAGGTGGCCAACAGTCTTGACGACTGGTTAGACTGCTGATCTCGCCAATTCTCTTGTTCTCTGAAGGGTGAAAACTTTGCTGCAGACGGGTTAAGAGGTGGCTTGTCTCTGGAAATACCCCGTCAACTTCAGCTTGTCTGTAGAAAGTTTGTCGACTATAAGACTGTTTCGTTTTGAATTGAGATACCTATTAATATAGCTTTGGAATAATATTTATACCTTTGCTCATGGTGTACCATATCATTTATTTACATAACCTTATACAAATTTCTCTTGCTGATAAACACAAACACATACTGTAAAGATGACTAAACTGAACTTGAGAGTATGTAAACATATCTTGTATTCCTGGTAAATGCTTCAAGGATACTTATTTCAAGTTGCTCTCAATAACATCAATTCGCAACCCATCATCAATTAATTTGCAGTTTAATATGCATTGCAGTCGTACACAAGCATGGTAATTATCATTTATTTTATCGTGAAATAATTAGTACGAGGGTGAATGGTGTAAAACAGGGATGAATATGGCATATGAACTTGACTGGAGGTTTTGATGTTCGTAAATAATAATAGTGAAGTAGGCCTACTATATTATTGATGTGAAACAAAATGCTAGCATAATAAAAACAAATATTACAAAGGTTTATTTAAATGTTTCTGCTCACTCATAGGCTGGGGTGGAGAGAATGTTTGTGTATAAGTACAAAGTGTGTTTGCTCCTCAGCTTTGTGTAATGTAACATAACCTTTAAAAATACATTTAACTGAAACTGTAAATTGCCAGGCTGTATGTCATTCCCTTTAATATTACACATGTAGGCTAGAAGAACTGAAATAGTTTAGAAAATATCGGAATTATTAAATCGCCTATTAAAAAATAAACTATAAAAGAAATAAATACGTTTTGTACCAATGCACGTCTCCTCACTGTTGCCAAATCATTTAAAAAAATTATGTGGCATAGAATGCTTAAAAGTTTCGACACATGCCGTATCAATATTTTACAGTTTGTCCTTCGTCAATTAAAAATAGTAGGAGCAAAACCCTATTGTACTTACCTTTACTTATACAGGTAATCCAATACATTATGTGGTGAAAACATAACATTCCGTCTGTCATCATTGGAACCATTTCTCATCACGAAAGCATTTCTGTTTACACAATATTCCAAGATTATTTTCCGTAGCTTCAAATAACTAAACTTGTATATCACGATCGCCATTTTCTCCTTTAAAACTCTGTCACGCTAAACAAAGGCATGTTGCTTATCGTTTCAACCATAGATATTGAACGCAGTGACGTCAAACGAATACTTGCGAGCACTTAGAATACCAGGGGGGCGAGCGACCGGGAAAAGTCTCAGGGAATTTATGTCGTCTGGAGAAGTCAGGGAATTCTCTATAAAAAAACCTGGAATTTCAAAATTTAGTAAATGAACATTTCCGCGGGTGATATTAACATAAAGTACCATTTTCTTGGTACGTATACTAATTTTCAAGTTCCATAATATTTTTTCGTACCAATATTGTAGTTGTGTGGAACAGTGGATTTGGCACGAGGTACAGTTTTTCTTCTCAAATACGTTTTTATTTGCGTTGTGTGCCAGAATTTTCAATGGTTCCCGCCAGTGTTGCCAGACTAGTGGTTTTCCTGACAATGTGTTGTGATGTTTTCAAATTTCCACAATGGTAAAAAATTACTCTCTCGGTGTTTCTTGCATACGGTTTGCAAAGTGCCGTAAATTTTAATGAATATTTAGTTAATGAAGTGGGGTTTAAACAGTTGTTTTCCCTCGAGTTTGTACCAGAAATTGAAGGTGCGGACTTGGCAACGTAGAATCCACAGTTCGCTTTTGTTCGTACCGTGCGGCGTGCTGATAAGTTCGTTAATCGCGTGTTGTTTACTTGGCGTGAATATTTTTTTCTGATTCGTGCGAGTATTAATATCTACTGAACATGTCCGAAGTCAGTGGATATACATTTAAATTGTATTTTATCTACCGCACCGCGTAATGGAGGAACACGCCTGAACTTTTTGGCTCGTGCATTGACAAAAGTGTGTTAAAAAAAAGTGTCAGCATAACATGATCTCGTGTGTGTTTATGAAAATGATTTTTAAGTGCATTAAAAATATTTGGAAATGTATGTCCGAGTGTTATTTCTGCGATGTAATTAATTGAGGAAAAAGTCATGATAGGAAGAAACAGACGTGTGTTGGTTAACTGATCCTACTACTGATTTTCCTTTAGCATCATTACCAGTGCGCTATATTTATGTTTTTGTGAGGCCTGGCTTATTTCATAACATAGGTTTTGTGTGTCAATTAAGTTAGGAAGTTTTCGGAGCTAGGAATAAAAAGTAGGGCTACGATTGTATTATAATAAACGTAACGGAAACATCTGCAATAACATTTTGACTGGAAATACAGCAGCAAAATTTATGTGTAGTCACTTTTTTATGTCACTGTAACATAATGAAAGCTATTATGTTTTGTCTATCATAGTCTGATATTTTTCTTTATAGTAAATGCATAGGCATTAAACACAATTATAAGATGCAGAAGTTTCAAAGAATGGGGAAAAAATTTGAGTACAATATGATTTTGCAGACTGTTTTAAATGGGTCAGTTTATTTCAGGATTCTTACGGTCCTGGAAAGTCCTGGAACTTTGACCATGTCCTTAAAAGGCCTTGAAAAGTTCTTGATTTAATCCAGTCCTTGAAAAGTCCTTGAATTTTTTGGTTTACTTACCTAATATTCTATTTATTTTCCAAACATTAAAATCCTTTCTCAGAACTATGAAACCATATTTTGTCTATGCATTATTTCTGTAATATAATTTATCTGACGATAACAGACGTTTTGCAGTGTCTGTGAAATTGATACACTTTCTGGCATACCACGGCACGTTAGGTTGCGCCTAATGTTTTTTTTTTATGTGATCGTGACAAGTAGTAATCTGCATCTGCTAGAGTTTAATGGCAAAGTTTTTTTGGAAGAGAAGAGGCGCAAAAGTAAACCTAAAAGAGCTTTGAAAAGGAAAAGTGGCCCATATGAAATTCGGTATTTACGAGAGTATTAAAAAAATAAATTACGTATCAGGTGTGAGAGAAACTAGTGTGCAGTGCATGCCTGAAAGCGGAATGTCTCCTACGTTTTTCAAGTTGAAGTTGCCCGACCATTTCCGAAGCAGTCTTTTGTACCAACGATCTCACAATGTACGTTGCGCAATTAGTGACCGACAATGTTTCACTATGCTTACTTATTTTTTATTTATTCAGTTACAGTATGTAATTTGTGGTAATTTTAATACCTTGAATTGGGAATAAAATACTGTATTGTGTGCTAATACTTCAGCAGGAGCATGGCATCAGCCATATTTGTTTACATTGAAACCAGTAACAGACAGAATTTTTTCGAAAACGAAATGTCTTTCTTTTAAATGTACTTATTTTGTGTTTCAGTGTAATTTACTTTCGTGAAACTTTTTAATAAATATGGAGTTTCATTAAATACTGTACGGTGTTAATTTTAAATGAAATTGAAAATTTCTGGTTCATTTACCATTGGTGAACTTCAGTGCTAGGGGGCAGGAGGAAACCGTAATAGGTACGTTGCAAATAAAACCTTAAACATTCGAATAAAAATTTGGCGTATCGAATGTAATTTACTGCGGTCCTTGAAATATTAGTAGACAGTCCTTGAATAAGTCCTTGAATTTTATTTGTATGTTGCTGTAAGAACCCTGTTATTTGTATACTTATTTTTTTAGAAAGATTTCAACAAATTCCTGGAACTATTAAGTAACTGACTTTGATAAAACCGAATATTAACTGTAAGTTAAGTCCTTTAAAAATACTAACACCAACCGCCGTACATACTTATTTCTCCATAGAAACGCTTAAACCATCCGTCGAGAAACAAAAAAAATTGTTGAAAACTTTGGCCGTGGAAGTGATTTTGAGATTCGCGGGCGCGGCCGAGTGAGCGACGCTGTGTTGCATAACAAGCGTTGCCTAAATCCTCATCTTGGCGGCTGGCGAGTGAACGAACATCTAGGTACCGAGTCTCCACAGCGCGGCAGTGGACAGCGTCATGTCTCCATTAGAATGCGCTGCAATGCCGTGTGCTCTATGGATTAATTCTATTACCGATAGAATGCAGTGGTGTGCAGTGAGGTTATTTACACTAGCATCCCGTGATTAAACAAGTGATTTTATAAAGATTACGTAATATTATTTATGCATACTTTACAACGAATTTATTACCGTAAACGTAAATAATTAGTTTCTCCAATGCTAAAAATACGCTTGATTGCAAAGCATTTTTAGCGAGCAGACCAACATGAGTTTGTTTCACGAGCGCGGCTGCGGCTGCATACAAGCTAAGCTACAATGGCTGCTGCCGCACATATTTAATTATTATTTTACCGTTGTCCTGCAAACTTCTAGTTCATTTTTCTTTTTTCGTTTTTTTTTTTTTTCATGAGATTTTCTTTAATTTTGTCGAAGCGGGCTGGAGAGAGGCGGAAATATTGACTGCTCGGCGGGGTTAGTCGTCACTTCTCATGTGTTGATGGCGCGCGCTAGGACGGCTTAACTCAACCGTGCGCACACTCGCCAAGCGTTCCACTGGAATTTTTTTCACCATTTTTTTTTTTTTTTTTTTTTTTTTTTTTTTTTTTTTTTTTTTTTTTTTTTTTTTTTTTTTTTTTTTTTTTTTTTTTTTTTTTTTTTTTTTTTTTTTTTTTTTTTTTTTTTTTTTTTTTTTTTTTTTTTTTTTTTTTTTTTTTTTTTTTTTTTTTTTTTTTTTTTTTTTTTTTTTTTTTTTTTTTTTTTTTTTTT
>PNEQ01035532.1:0-23442 GCA_003012365.1 Medauroidea extradentata | reverse complement strand
GTCCCTGTTCGTGCCTCCAGGCGAGTGAACTCTGACCTGCCTGCCAGATAAATCTGTCTAAGCACTGGCTAGCTCCGAGCTTATTTGAAATTGTAAAAGCCAGCACTTCTCTGTACGTGCTTCCAAGCAAGAGAACTACTACTGGCCTGCCACATAAATCCTATTCCAGGAGAAGCAAGCTAATAAGCTACTTGAAATTAAAAAAATTTAACCAAGGCAAAATATCAGAAAAGTTTACTTAGAAAAGTTGCTTGAAATTAAATTAGCTTTCAAATAAGTCCAAACACGATATAAAACCAATAAAATTGACATGTAAAATTCTATGCTTTTCTCTTGCTTTAAAGTTAAATTTAAAATTAAAAAGAAAATTTTAATGTAAATTTCTCTACTCGCATCCCCAATTAATAGGTTGGATCCCGCCGTATACATCCTTATACCTGGTTAATTTGGCCTACTTAATTTGTTATTACAAAAAAAAAAAACATTTTACGACAAAAAAAATTGAAATTACTGTGTGATAAGAGGCCAAGTAAGTGCTACGTGCCAGTGCACGTCACAGTATAACTACTTTAGTGCGATTGGGGACCAAATGAAGGTAGCATTATAACCAGGAAAACATTATAATTGGGAACACTATAAGAGGGTTCTACCTAGTACATATTGTCTTTAGTGAACTTATAAAAGATAACATACATTACTGTCTGTGTCAAAATAATATGTTTTAGCATTTCATTAAATCTAAGTATAAAACAACTTTTTCTTAAGCCAGTGTTTCTAAAATTAGATTTGTCTATTAATGCTTCCTAAACTATTTCAAATTACGGTAGAATGTCTGTATATTCAAGTACGGTGTGTGTTGTAAAGGCTAGGATGAGACAATGTGTTGTTCTGTATTCTTGTTTCTTGTCTGTATGCAATTCCATTGTCTTGGGGTAGGAAGGCCAACACATAGAATCTATTATGATTGTAGAGTTGCCTTTTTTTTTCCCCTGTGTCATGGTTTGCTTATTGGGGCTGTGTGAGTTGTGAGTACTGACTGCTATGCTGTGCTGTGCTCCAGCTGACTGGCAAAATGAGTGAAGTTCCAAATATGGTGCGAGCCAAGGAGGAGCGATTGGAGTCTCTCCAGAAGAAGTACGACACCTTGTTGCAACTGAAGCCGGCTCACCAGCACTGCCACAGACTTAGGACTGTCGACATTCCTGCTGCCAAGTTAGTGACAAACTCTTCATTTTCATAGTCATACTTCAGGTGTAAATGTGTGAACTGAAATTATTATTATTATTTTTTTTTTGTTTTATTAGGTACAGTAACTCTAATAAAATACTAACATGTTGAAAAGATTTTTAGAATTTATATATGATGTGTCACTTTCATTATCAGTCATCATTCACATATTTTATTGCAAACCCTTCATGAATATCTTTAACGTGTTTATGCTATTATCAGTATAATACTGTAGTTACTGGTGTATAGTGCACACTATACACGGAAAATAGAAAAAAAGTACTTGGGAAAAGGGGGCGATGAGAAAGGGGGGAGGCAGAATTGTAGATGTTAACTGGCGGGTGTCAAGAGTGGGAGGCAGAGAGAGAGAATGTTCTCACCGCCCTTCTCATGATCAGCTATCTTTCCATAGGGAAAGAAAGGAAGAAAATGGGTGACACTGTTTCCCCCTCCCCCCCCTCCAGTGCCAATTTTATGCGTTGTCTTGTGTAACTTGTTCTGTTTAAGTGTTTTTGTATGGGAACTACTTTGCACCGCGCAAAGTCAACCCATCTCGCGGGGTTGGCTTGGTGATGCTGAACGCCATGTTTCAGTTCGTCGGAATTAGGCGCGTGGAGGAGCTAGACGTATTTTGTCTACCCGGGTCCTTCACCAGTTTTTGCACCAACCATTCGTAGTTTTCAATAGTGTAAATCTTAAATACCGGAACCGTTTTCGTTGTTTTTGACCAGCGGCTCCTCATCCCCTGCTGGCCGTCGTGTTCAGGAGCGTAAGTTACTCATTAAGTGTACCGCCAGCCCAGTGCTGTTTTTACTGCGTCACCTACTGGAGAGGTTTGTGCTCCAGGTCCTTTTAACTAGCATTGTCCTTCTGCGAGTACCAGTCTTTTGTTCATGGTGAGTAAATTACCAAACCTATTCACGTCTTTCATTTGCGAGTAGTGTTTTTGGCTCACCCCGTCTCTAGTGACACTTAGCATAATTTGAGTGTGTTGTGGCGTGGGGACTGGCCCTAACAAGTCTCAGAAGATCCGTTGTTTGAGGGTGCGACAATCCACTGGTACATAGCCTGCCCTGTGGTCGTCGGCCTGTCAACTTTGGGATCCATCATCAAAGGGGGTTTCCTCCATGGCTTCCGCAGTGTGCCCTTTTCCTACTCTCCATCTCATCTCAACTCTCCCTGCTAGCCGGTCCATTCCTGTAACTTTGTCACCCATATCCCGTCCGACTCAACCTACTGAGTGTTTCATCATCATCATCTACACGTTCCTCTCATAGCGCCCACTTCACATTCATTTACAGTGAGTGAGAAGCTAAAAATAATTTAAGTCGTAAGTACGACATCACAGAATTGTGTATTAGAGATTGGCACCAAATGGAAAATGGTAATTTTAGTTAGCTTTGCGTGTTTAGTGTTGTATCACATGTTGCATGCCTCATTTACGTTGCTTGGTTTGGAATCTCGTACGACGTAATGATGTTTGTATTACGTTACTGACTGTTAATTTTGTTGGTTTTTGGATTCGTCGTTACACGTTTAGTTGGCATTAGTGTTAGTGCCGCATGGTCAGACTGTTTTGTGTTGGTTACTGTTCAGAGTGGCGGTAATAAATTCGTGTAAAACACGTGGTATAACTTTTGGATAATCATACATTTTGTACATTCACTATGGCTAAGACACACATTTAACACAACGTTCATTTAATTTTAGCCGCAAATTTGCTTGTCAGTTACTATCTGAAGTCTACAACAATAAGTTTGAATTTTCTTTTTTAAATTGTTTTAAACATTTTTTTTTCCAAGTTGGTTATTGAAGGAAGGGGGGTGAACGTCTTACTTGGATGTGAGGGGTACATGGGCGAATACGGTATTAGGTTATGCATCACATTTCAAGGAGAGACTCACTTTGTATCCACAAGTACTATGTTTTAACAGGTATTGTATGTAATAGGTTCTTACAGTACACACTCAATGTATGTATGTTGTTACACGTAGGGTTCTGGACATATACCACCTACACCTATATAATACTAGCATGCTGCATTTTAAACATGCTCTCAAGGAAAAAATTAATTTTTCCACTATACAGTTTGGTTGAAAAATGTAATTAAATAACTTAAATATTACTGTAGTTGAATTTATTATGTTGATGTGACTTACAAATATAATTATTCCCTGTAAGTATACTGTAAATATTCCTCAGCACCACTTGAGTTTATAGTAAAATATTGGCAGTGATGAAGGCTAGCGCGCTGTGTCGCACTGCATGCGAGTGCTCCGTAGCTGCAGTGTATGCTGCACTCTGTTGGCAGTTGTAGCACTTTCAGAGCTCGTACTGTGGCTAATTCTAGCAGAGCAACGAAACAGTCTTGTTATTGGCTCTCTGCGCTGCCACACACAGTGCTCTGGGTGCCTAGATGCTTACTCGTCTGACCGGGGAAAGTATCTAGGTGCACAATGTTTTGGCGCAGCTTGGCACTGTCCGTTGGCCCACAAGCTCGGCACGTTACAGTGGGCTGGTAGCTATCACAAGCTGTATGCACACATGACTGTTGTCTTAGCTGACGGTCATGCCAATGTAATGAGTTTACTACCAAGGATTTGCAGTCGATATTAAAGTGTTCCATACATGTTTCCGTTACAAAAATCCTTTCAGTAGCCTTTAATGTTTTATAAACCTAAATTTTCTAAGCCCTAGTTATTTAAAAAAAATTTTATCTCTACATGACCCATGCCCCTACTTATCAATTTTGTTGTTTTTAGAAAAAATTGAGCTGGTGGTACATGGGTAAATATGATACTATGTATTTGTATCTCAATATTTTAGTTGCGTAGGCATAATGGGTTAAAGCATATCTTGGTAAGTAAGAACTTTGTTAAACCCCCCATGTCACAACTGAGTGCATCTTAGTCATGTTTTAGACTCAAAAAATGAATTACGAATGAAAGTGGCTGGAAACCCACCTGTCACCAATGATGATGCTCTGTAGAACACTGCTAAAGGCTATTGTAGACCACTCGCCTCCCACTAAGATATTAAAGGTTGTATTCCCAGTGTTGTTACTTGCAATTTTCATATGTAGAAAACATGGTGGCCATTGTCATTTGTCAGTGCGTTTTCTCGGTGGATTACCACTTCTTCTGCCTTATCTATCTGTCAGTGCTCCATATACGTATGCTTGATCCTCACCAGGGCTTAAGAACATGCAGGTAAGGGCTGACCAAAATCTATCTGATTTTATCCCCTCTCCGAATGTTTATTGGATGCAATTTCAGGTTAAATTGCTATGGTAAATTATAGTGTAACACACCCATTTAGTTTTATTACATTTTAGGCAGAATAACATGTCACACCTGTCATTCTCGGCCAGACTAGAGAGTGGTTACGTAAACTTGGTGAGGTTCTTGTCAAGAGGCAGTGGAATCCAGTTCTAAAGGAACAAGTATGCTTTGGCAAAATTCACTATGAGCGAAAAATCATGAGTTATTTTATAGTGCGAGTCAATGTGGTATTCCTCTAATTGCCCTACTTCCTTGTACAGTAGAGTTCTGTTATGATGAACCCTCTTATAACATTTTCTTGGTTGTAAGGCTACTTGTATTTGGTCTGTAAATAGTTTATAACAAGACATTACGGCATTTACAATCATCCGTCAGTCGCGTGACCTGCAGCCAGTCAGAAACTTCCAATATTTCCATCCGTCCATCTAAAGCTTGGCAAGCTCTTAACTTTTGACGGACGATGGATGAATGGACAGCCTTCTAAAGATGGCGGCGGTCGTTTCATTTTAGTAAGAAGGCTGTGAGGTTTGTTTTATTTTATATATATATTTTTTTCATATTTTTCTTTCATAGTACTGCAAATTCATGACTTTAATCTACGATAGAGAAGATTTTGGCATACGGAAAATATTAAAATACTTGCATAAATTGTTTTATTTACGTAATAATTACTCAAATTACAACATAAATAATTTTATTAGTAAATATTACAATCACAAAATTTATGTTTGGTGAAAAAAAGAGATTGCGCTTGTTAGCGGCCATAGAATAATAAGTAAATCTGTAAAAATAAGTAAACTGTCAAGGGAATTTTATTATGTCTTACAAAAGTTTTCCGTTTGTACATTCGTAGCAGAAAAAACGACGAATGGATGACAGAGAGTTGTATATCGCTAGCTTTGTGGACGGACCGTCGACGTGCGACAGGCGGATGACTGACGGATGCGACGGATGATTGTAACTTCACCTTTACCCTCTTGTAAGGTTTTTTCCTTTTATAAAGTAGAATTTTTCGAGTCCTTTCAGAAATGTTATAACATAGTTTTACTGCATTTTACAAGTGAGGCGGACTTGTTACTATTAACATGTGGCGTGTGAAGCATGGGCTTAATCAGTGAGCTTTTCACAGTGGAAGCAAGAGAAAGAGAGTGTATGTGTGCAGGTCGGCCATTGAGGAGACAGGTAGGAAGGCAGACCAGGTGCGGACGGCAGGGGAGGAGGTGAAGAAAGTGTTAACGGAGCTGCAGACCAGGGAGAAGGTGGCAAAAGGTGCCCTTGGAGACGTGCTTCAACTCGACCAGCTGCGGATGGAGGTAGCTCAGGTGGAGGAGCGCAGAGCCAACATGGTCAGCAACGTGGCCGAAGGTAGAACTCGTCTCTGCTGTCACAGTTCACAGCATTCTGTACCTACTGTATCTGCTGATATGATTTATAGTCTCTCTCTTGCCATCTTGTTAAAGTGGCATTGTCTATGGTATGTGAACAAGGGCTGTTAACATTTTCTTCTTCTTCTTCCTTTTCTTCTTCTTCTTCGACTTCTTCTTCTTCTACATCAGATGATTTGTTTTTGTTAATATAATGTCATTTATTTTAATTAAGATATAAAATTTGTGTTTTTTTTTGTCAATAAAACCGTTGCACATACTGTTCCTGAAAATGTGTTTCATCAACACGGCCAATGTTAATTTGAATAGTCCTACAACATCCCAATAATGTTATTTCACACATTTCTACAGTTGAACCCCAATTCTACGGGCACTCGCGGTTCCCCAAAATTTGTCTGTACGACCGAGTTGTCCGTACAAACAGATAGGACCAAATTTCGGCCTGACCCTGACAGCAACCCCCCCTTCTCCCTTCCAGACGTGAGCGAGAATCAGTAAGAGGTCTCCGATGATACGATCACGTTTTCAAGAGACTTATCCGAAAGCAGGTGTACTTAGACATATTATCTTAGTACGCTGATAAATTCTGAGTAAATTAATACTAAATTTGTGCGTAAACAATAAACGAGTAAATAAAACTATGAAAAACAAGAACGCAACGTCGCCATTAACTTTACATGCAGTGGACAATATTTTCCGTGTTTACTTATGCCACTGGCAAACATGACATTTAACAGTGTTTCAGGTTGATAAAGAATAATCCTTTTGATAGGATGCTGCAATAAAACCAAGTAATACCCTAAATGTACGTCAATAACTTCTTAATGTAAACGATTATTAACAAGGCGTGTTGGTTTCTCTTTACGGGGCAGAAGTTGTATTCAGGTTTTTTTATATGTTATGTTAACGTTTGTATAGTGCAATAATATATTCTGACTCAAATTATACTTCATTTGTTCAGAAAAGACTACAAAGTCAGTTAAAATGAACGAAACATGTAGCACAATGTCTCTTAACAAAACAATAAAACACACGTGTACACATTTCTTGTGAGAAAATAAAGTATTTTATCTTACTTCCTGTGATAAAACATAGATTAGTAAAATTTTCGAAGGCAATTATGAGCAAAATAAAGTCAGAAAAACACGAACAAGTAAAATTAACGGTAAATGACTATAAAAATATACGGCCACAGCGTAGCATCAAAATAGTGTGTGTATAAAGGGCTTGTGATTATATTTGGCGTATTACGAAATTATATGTAACCAATATATTTTGATGTGTACACTTTCCACTTCGAAATTGTGATCCAAATCCAAATCGCAGTCCTTGAAGAAAAGCGAAAATCGAAAATGTACACAGCAAATAATTCCTCAGGATCACGGCCGTGCTCAGGATGAATGGTGCCGTTACGCCTGTCGAGGGGGGAGAAGAGAAGGAAAATGGTGGAGTTACAATTTTTTGTTGCTTGTGACGCCCACCCAGTGTGGACATTGGCTGGCAGCGGTAGCGATGGGCGGGGCATGAGCTGTGATGAGCAGCACAGGGCGCATCTCGCCATACAGCATCGCCAGAGAGAGAGAGAGAGAGAGAAAAAGGTCGAGCAAGCGAGAAGCGGATGTAGCTCTGAGAAACACCTGGTGGCAGCTCAGTGACCCGTCTCGCACTCTGAGGCTTACGCGCCGGCAACAGTGTTTCGTAATGAATTTTGGCCATTTTTTTCTGTCGTTTTCATTGTGAAACACATTATTTGAGGGTTGAGCTCGTACACCTGTACTGCTTATTCATATTGCGACTTGAAACAACGTTTTAATAGATCTCTGCAACTGATTTTAAATTACTAAAATTTTTATTTTGTTATTGTTTGCAAAAATCTGTACATACGAGCGAAGTGTACGTACGAACCGAGTGCCGTACGAGTGGGGTTTTTACTGTATATGCATTCAAAACACCCATACAGTCTGGAAGTGTGTTACACACAATATCTAAAGTATAATTTGGTGTGTAATGACAGATTGAAAGTGTAAAAGAACTGAAGTAGTAGTATTAAATCACCACCACTTATGAGTCTGCTTGGCTCACCTGCAGATCCTGCACAAAGCCTGCAGGCAGTGTTGGAAGAGCAGTCTCAGTTGCGAAAGGACCTGGATGCGACCACCAAAGAGTTGGAAAATGTTCGTGCCAGGTTCAACTCCTCAAAGGATGAGATCAATCGACTACGTGACAGGAAGAACCAATTGGCCACCAAGCACCTTAAGGTATGTGGCTGTAGAATGTAGAGTGTGTGTTTTTGTAAGGCTGTATGTGTTTCAAATAACTACCTTATACTAACAACTGTAGAGGTGAATATTCTTCTCAGCCAATTTTTGGGGCAGCATGCATACAGCACAAGTTGTCGCCACTTTGCTGGCAAAGGGATTGAATTTAAGTTTCCTTCAGGGTTGTACGAAGGTTTGAGCATGAGAGTTCCCTGAAGGGGAGGAGAGGCTGCTAGATGTCCCAAGGAGAGTGGTTTCCTGGGCAGTCAACACAACACAGTCTCTACAGCAGAGCGGGAAAATTCTCACTTTTCATGAAGGAGGGTAGTAGGCGTATTAACCACTCATCATTTTTAGAACAACACCCTCAGGAGGCGGCGTTTTCAGTCCGACAGAGGCATAGACTTTGGCTCGAAGTCGGCTTCCCTCTTCAGTTGCTGGATGCGGGGGTGCGGCAGAGGTGCCGGTCTTTCTGGAGTTTTGATAGGACTAATTAATGGTAGCTGAATGCGGTGTAGCTCCCTAAGGATGCGGCTAAAATTATCGCATTTGCGTCTAGGCGGCTTATTCTCCGTGTCCTTGTAATGACGGCAAAGTTCTGAAAGTGTTGTGGGTTTTTGTGATGTTTTCTGAAGTGGGGAAATTGCTCACACAGGTATTTCACTGTTACTATCAACGGCCTGTCGGCGCTTAGCTGCTCTTTCCTCAGGCGAAATATTAATCATTAGACACTCTGAATCAGACATGAGTACTTTAGAAATGAAACTACAAAAATACGTTTGAACTGTATATTGTTATCCCTTGGTACACTTTTACAATCACTGACTGAACACACTTGTTACTACATTCGGCTTTTACATACACAGGTCTTTATACACTACTGGTTTATACAATATTCACTATGCTCGACCACATGGTCATTTATGCACGGAGCTCCGGAACTTCTCACAGACTTGGCTCTACTTCCGCGTCTGGCGGTCACAGATATGCGCCTCGTGGCGACTAGTTAGACTCGCGGTAGGGTGCGTTTTCTTATACTGCCCGCGCGGCTAGGGCACGTCTCCTTAAGAACTTCGCTTTTGGCACAAGTGTGGGTAGGACCAGGTTTAGGCTTCCTTCTCTGGAAGCAACCTGTATAGAGGATGGGTAGGCGGGTTTAGGCTCCCTTCTCAGGAAGCAACCCTTTCGAGGTTGGGTGTGGTACCTAGGCTTGCTCGGGGAGGAGGCCCGAGCCCTAGACTGACGACTTGGCTAGGCGAGCGCCCGCTTTATATACCTCTGAGGAGGGCTTAAAGTACCGTTAGTGGGTGGTGGAAATGGCCGCCGCTGGAGAGGAGGCCGTCTGCTGGCTAGCAGGCGCACCACTCCAACACCCACAAATCTCCCACACTCAACCAAAAATACGTGACTCTATTAAAACTTTCCCGCGGGGCAGTGAAAATGTCCGTGTTGCCAAAAAGAAATAGGTAAACAAAGCACTAAATAAATACACAAAATCAATAATATTACGTTTACAATAATTATATACACACTTTCTCTCTTAAAAGTTCATAATTTGCCGCCTGGCATTATTTGCATAGCGTCCATCTGTTTGTTTACATTGGTTATGGCGGGCGTGAATATATACATAAAAAAACGGTATATATAAACATCTCTAAACCTTTAGTTTTAAGCTTTACGGCAACACTGCTAACAATACTGGATTTAAATGACCCCTTGGGCAAAAATAATGTAGGCCTAACTCTTACATGTTACTAATATTACGGGGCCGAGCATAAAATATATCTAAGCACCTTGCAGGGTGCGTCAAAGTGACCTTGCAAATTTTTTTGGAATCTGTAAATAATGTTAGGTTGACATCCATTGGTGGTAGGTATTTATGGTTGTCTACCTGATGGCATCTCAGGTTTGCTACTGGGAGCCGGGTCATGTGGCTCCTTGAACGGGGTATTTGACTTGGGACGTGTTCCCTGGATTTCTAGTAAATTGGGTTACCGTATTTACTCGCGTAATCGCCACATTTTTTTGACCAAATTTTAGGCCCAAAAAATGGGGTGCGGCCATTATGAGGGGTTTTCAAAAAAATTACCTTCTAAATTTTGTATGGTGTAGAATGTAACAAATGTACATTTTTTTATTTTACTCGTCCATAGCGTGACCATTTTTCCAAAAATAAAGAAAAAGATTTTGTCGGTTTATAGTACAGTAAACATGGAAAAATTAAGAGACTATAAAATCTTGTTAATCCATTCATGTGCGTCACTCAATTAAAGTCGTTAAAAATTATCCCGCATAAGACGTTTACATTTTACGGTCCATTACATGTACGCTATTATTTCCCGTGAAGTAGTTTATAAACAAATCCAATTCACGCTTAAAACTTCACAACTCTCCAGACGCCGTTACGTTTAACAACAGAGCATCATCAACCAGCGAGCGCGACTCATCATGTCAACAGCGCGTAAACTAGCGAGGATGACTCATCGTGGCAACAGCGCATCAACAAGCGAGCGTGACTCATCGTGGCAACAGTGCATCAACAAGCAAGCGTGAATCATTGTGGCAACAGCGCATCAACAAGCGAGCGTGACTCTTCATGTCTGGTACCTAGATGCTCGGTTCTGCCGCCACGTCTAATAGGGACGAAAAACGAAGGATCTAGTCGTGAGTGCCATGGCGCCCCCCGCTTCCGATCGACGAACGTTTGCAACTGTCGCGTTTTGGAGATCACATTTTTGCCATTCAGGCTAAGATGTTTTCTCTGCGAAGTCCATAGCAAAACCTGATCCCTTGGTAAACGTCTTAACAGAGTTTTACTGTATTGTGTCCCATGTTGAAAAATATGGGGTGCGGCCATTATTCAGAGTTTTTAAAATACTGCTCTAGGCCTTTCAAAATAGTGGTGCGGCCATTATGCGATGGCGGCCATTATGTGAGTAAATACGGTACTTCAGTTGGCGACATTCCTCTGATATGCACGTCATGAGCAGCAGGGCCTAGCCCACAGACTCTTCTACCCTGGGTCAAGGTGACCCGCTCTCTATACTTCCCTACCCTCTTTTGGGGCCTAAGTGCTTGCGACTTTCTCGTCTAGAGGCCGAAATGGAGCCACAAAGTTCTCGGAGCACTAAGGGTTATGTGCAAGGTTTTGTTAAAATTCCTGGTGGCGGCTTCCAGGGGGCCAATGCTATTGTGCCCTGGTGTGTGCCGTTATCTGTGCGGATGAGGGAAGGGAGACGCATCGACGCCCTCTGCCCCCTGCGATTGACGACGATGCTTGGAAGGCCACCTATATCCCAGTAGGTGAGCTGCGTGATGGCGCGAGGGGCATATTGGCGCCCTCTGCTGCTGCGATCAGGCGACTCTGATTCTAACTTGTCCTCGAAGCAAGAGGTTGTGGGTTGGATCTGGGAAATGGGAAGGTTGAGAATGAAGGAAAATTAAAAGTGAATAAACAAGGCAGAACAGACAGACAGAGTTAAGGTGGAGCTGTGTTTATTAAAAAGATCACACAGCCCTAGCCTGTACCCAAGGCAATTAAACCTGTAAACAGTTATCCTACTGCCACCTAGCACGAAGCGTGACGCTTCAAGAGGGCGAGGGCTGCCCTAAATGGGATTGTGCGGGAGCCGATGCTTGGAGGAAACTGCGTGCCATGTTAGGTTCAGGCGTGTGGCGGCGGCTGATGGAAGGTGGCACGACACAGTGACAACTGGGATACCTTCTCCCGAACTGACGATTTCTGAAAGGATGGCCCCTGATTTTCTTCTGCTTGCTCCTTATATACCCTGTTAACAGAGGTAGAATGGGAGATGGAGGGAGTGACTGTGATAATGTCTCTATGCAATCCAGGGCCGGAAGGCGCAGGGTAATACACTTGCTCTGGGCTGCGTGATGCTCAGGAGGTGAATATGCCTCCCATTACACCGCGGCCCTTGGAGATATGCAGCGGGTTGCCTGCTTAAAGGTGACGGCAGTGCGACTGGTGGCAGGCTTGCTGGACAATGTGACGTCGTAGAGGAATGGGGGAGGGTGGCCGGCAGGACAATGAGAAGGCTTAATAGTGGAGATGTGCTTGCGGCACATCAAGCCCCCTTCTTCAGTAATCCGACGAACGGGACTACTTTTTCTGGTTCTCTGCTGGATTCTGAAAGGCTCAGGGTATGTGGCAACAAAGCAGTGAGAGGGAATCTGTAAACACAAACTTCCTTGCTAAACTGGGCTTTGAAGGCTGACAAGCATAACTCCTATGCCCTTGGGAATGGAACTGTGGTACATGGGCTGTTGGCCGAGAATAGTTGTAACAAACATGAAATAAAAAAAATAATCTCAGTCCGTGGCAAATCTAAGAAGAAACATCAAAGATACTTACATCCTAACTTGTCTACTGTATTTCATCGCACAATCATCACCATCGTGTAATTGTCGCATCTAATTGTTAAGATACCGGAAATAGTAAAAATACTTTCATTCCATAATCATCGCACCGCAATGTTTTGTTTACGTTTCTGCACTAGAGGTGTTAACTGCGTTCAAAAAAGAAGTACAACACTAATAGTACAAAATGGTTGCGCAAGAATAGATTATAGTTAGTACCAAAATATTCCACTGGAATGAAAGTGGAACATCTTAGCGCTACTACTTTAACAGTCCGCCATCTTGTGCGTTTGTCTCCATGGACTTTCCCAACTGAACGTAGCTTATTTATGACATTGCAAAATAAAAACTAAGTTTGTAAACACTGCAGCGGTAATAAAAGCTATCGGAAATGCAACAAATCTGTTATGTCGTTATTGTAAATCACTTTGTACTTAACAAATATTCTAAAATGTCAGTCAGCAAATCAAAAAATATTTAGATTTTTATAGTATGACTCAAAGAAACTAAAAACAAAAACTTCAATAGAATTGAACCTTTGAAAACTACTGTTTTGATCAGTTTTCTAATAACCAAAAGTACCTATTTACCGGTAAATTTTATTCACAATTTTTACTACGTAAGTACCGATAAATACTGCTGATCATGCAGTGTGTTCCCACCAAATGTGCATACATTTAATCATGCACAAAATTAGGTTGCCAAACTAAACTAACCTAACCTCCAAGGTTATATAAAGTTATTAGTCATTGTTTCAGAGTTCATATGACTTAAATATAAATGTCAGTGAAAAAAAATTTTACTTAAAAATTTTTTTACCACTGGAATTTTCCTGGAATAATGGTCGCACCTACAATTTTTTGCGTTAAATTTGGCAAAAATTATGTGACTATGCGGTGAATACAGTAACACTAAGCTAACTACGTGTAACTTCATAATTACGAGACTTGATAACAGCACCAAAAATTCTCGTAATTACAAAAGCTCGTAACAAACGAGGACACATAAAAAAAATGTCATACCAGATATTTTCATGAATTTTTAGAAGGGAATGAGACTTGTTAATTATGTAGAACTGCTAATATCTCTTCTATTAAACAGTAAACTGCGGCAAAGTATGACGGGCCGCTGGTTATGCAGTGCCTGCAGTATATCTGAAAGCCTGAGTGACGGTACTCTTCCGGGTCGTGTACATGTAGGAGGTGTTATCTTATCGTGGACGCATGCGCAGAGTGCGCTTCTGGCTCCATGTGTGACGTGTCCCATGCCCATCCCAAGCTTTCAGATATCCTGCGGCCACTGAGTAAGGACGTAAGGTGTAATTGCGTCGGTAGTCATTTGTAAGGTCGGAGTTCACAATTTTCACAAGTTAGGCGTTTGCTACAAACGCGGCTACGTGACCCTAATGAAATAACGGCACTTAACGGCGGCCATTTGAGGCTTGTGTTTAGCAGGCATCATACACACGTCAACTGTTATTACGTACGGTGATTGTAGTACAGGCTTTACCATGCAACACTAAAAAAAGACAATGACTGACAGCAGCGGCCGTGATGAAACCCAACAAATGTTTCATTGAAAAAACGGCAACTAAAATGTTTTAATGCAATGTTTACAAAATAGCTTGGGTGCATAAAAATTTTATTGACACCTTTGTTAGGCCTATAATAAACATTTAACGACGTGACAAATTATGACCGTAACATCAAGCCAGCAGAAAACAATATAACAAACACAAGAGACATGACAGATCAACAAAATACACATTAGGAAATGTTCACACACCCTTTCTTTGCCACGCCGGCCGTTTTCGATTTCAGTAACTTATCTCATGAAATGTAGAAATGTTTCCACCAATAATATTAACAACACGGCGGCTAATACATATAAGTTACGGTAAATTTACAACACACGCAAACACAAACTAAACCAAAACACGTAGCAGAGTTATTTACAAAAAAAAAACTATTTCCGAAAAAAACTGTCAAGGGTCGCTTGCTTCAGTTTTTCGCCACTATGTTTAATAACAAAGCTTTCCACTTGTTGGAAAGTTGCAAGATCTCCCACACTAGTGTTCGTTGACCTGTAGAAGTTGCCGATGACGTCTAGGGCTTCCAACACAACTGCTTGAGCCGGAGCTCGTGGAATGTCTTCATCTTCTTCTTCGTCATCAGAGTTGCCCTTGCTAGTGGTGGCCAGTTGGATAAGCTCATCATCTGTCATTTCACCACACACATAGACACCGTCGTCTGCAGCTACGAACTCGAACGTGTACGGCACTTCAACTTTGTTGGAAAGAAGGTTCCAACATTCAGGCTCTCGTGGCTCAACTGCCTGTTCTTGCGGGTCATCTACTTCCTCCTCCCCCTGGTATTCCTGGGCGTCTGGGTTATCGCGGCGGAACCCCACATGACGGAAACATCCGGCAATAGCTTCTGGCTGGATTTTTTCCCACTACACGACAACTGCTCTGACGGCGTCTAGGATATTCCACTTTAGCAAAGGCTTGCCCAACGACACCTTCCTCAGCATCGAGCTCACTAGCATGGTTCTGAAGTGGTGTTTCAGAAGCCGGAACATGCCTTGGTCAAGAGGTTGCAGTACACTTGTGCAATTTGGAGGCAAAAACACAAGTTCTATGTTCCTCAGGTTTACCTTCGGGTGGGCTGGGCAGTGATCGACAAAAAGTACTATTTTGCGATTTTTCACCCCCATCCAGGCCTCGAAGCAGTGAAGCCACTGCTTGAAAATTTCTGAAGTCATCCACGCTTTTTTATTTGCTGTGTAGGTGCACGGAATGTCACGAACACCGTGGAAGGCACGAGGTTTCGCCGATTTCCCAATCACAAAGGGTTTCTTCTTATCTGACTGTTCCATATTTGCGCAATACAGAACAGTCAGTCGCTCTTTGCTTCTTTTCCCCCCTTTACACTGGTCCCCCTTCACAGCAAGAGTTTTGTCCGGCATTAAGTTGTAAAATACTCCCGACTCATCTGCGTTGTAAATATCTTGTGGTTTGTACCGATTCAATATCTCGTGAAGGACCGGATACCAGTCATTGAATGCAGCCTCACTCACTCCTCCAGATTCACCGGATATTTTGTGCATGGCAATTACGCGGCGGTTCTTGAAGCGGTGTAGCCAGCCTTCACTGCACTCAAAGTCGTCGATTTTCATTCGTAAGGCAAACTCCGTGGCCTTAGCTTTAAGCATCGGTCCGCTGATAGGTAGGCCTGCTGCACGTTGTAAAAACCACTCAAACAAAACTGTCTCCAGCTCCGAGTGGTCTGCACCACGCAAAGTTTTGTTGCGCCCGGCAATATTTTCCTTTAGGACAGCATTCTTAATTTTCTCTTTGTTTTTTTAGGATGGTAAACAGAGTTGAACTGCTGAGTCCATAGTGTCTACCAATTTCAGTCTAGCTTACACATCCTTTACCACACGCCTGGATTATTTCGAATTTGTAGCAACGTCTATGGCCTTACGGTTGCCAGCATTAGTAATACCAGCCATTGTTGCAAACACGTTTTTTCTACCATGTGTTGTGATAATAAAAACTACAGCGATAATTGCAAGCTGTACTTAAGGTCTACATCCAAATGTACTGAGCAAAAACAACAAACAAATAAAGAAGTTCAAATCAGAATACATATCGATCGAGACGTGACCACAATAAACAATTACTGCAGACACTATCTAAAACAGCTAAGAGAGAGTTGTGTGCGACTCGAGCCAGATAAACAGCGAGCGTGGAAATGTAGGTCAGAGACAATGGGAGAGAGAAGGATGCTGCGAGCAGCGTTGCCGGACGTCGCGGCAAGCCGGCTAGTGCAGCGTTGCCACATCTGCCGTTCCCATCCCGATACTCACTGCCGCGCGCTAAAATAATGTTTTGTCACGGTGTAGTAATCAATCTAAATGTTATCATGTTATGTTAGCATTTTTACGTTTTTTTTTTTTTTTTTTTTTAATGAAGCTGTGAAAAATATTTGGTTTGCATGCTAGGTGGCTTACTGCATTCATGGCTAGGTTTACCTCTTTACCTTTGGGTAGTTACTGAGCTGGGGTTATGCTGGTACAAAATTAACATCTACATTAATATTTACAATATCGCTGTTTCAATTACGTTGGAACCTTTATCAGCAAGTCGTTAATTGGCTCAGGTCTCTGGGTGTTTTCGTGAAAGTATTTGTGGCTTATGCCTGTTTTCAGCATGTCTGAGCGACATGTACGTGCTATGGCAAATGCAATAATTTTTACAACCACATAACTGATACTATTTTTACAACACTTTGATTTTTGCTTACTAATTTAGACTTTGCCAATCCTCCTGAAAAATAAATTTAAACAATGAATACATATTACAGAGAAAAACCACTTTAAACCTTGCTTTCGTTATCGCATTCCATATATGTTAACACTGTTACAACTCTATCAGTGCAGGGTATGAGGGCAGGTACAGAAATGCCTCTGGCCTGACTTTGATTGGTTAACAAGTATCAAGTATGGACATTTTCTGAGGAAGCTTTAATTACCGAGACATATATCTTGGGGTTGCTATGCTTTCAGGGGATCTCTCTGTACACACAATTTTCTTTCTCCATTCCTAAACTACTCAAAATCTGTCATGAACTATGTACACTTCCTACTCCAAGTACAGTATACAAAATAAAAATAGATACAGACTTACATTAACACCCCCCTACTCTATTTACGCTTGAGCTATTCAGTTCTTTCCCAGCTGGTTAGCCCGCAAGGGGTGGGGCCTCAAAGTGCCCGCACACTTTGGCACGGCGGGAGAGTCTGCACACTTGGGTGCGGCAGTACAGGCGCACAGCTGCTCTTCGCCAAAGTTTGCGGGGATCCATTTTTTTGCACGTAACTGAACCACTGGGAAAAAGTCGCTGTGTTCTGCCGCGCACAAGTGTGCGGGCACATTTAGGCATGTTTTGTGCTGCGGCTGGCTCTGGAGATAGTGCAGGGGGAGTATTGGAGAGCGCACTATCCTCTCTCGGCTGCTAGTCCGCTCTCCTGTGTATAGATTGTGCTGGGTGCGCTAGGGGAACTGTGTGTTTCTCCTGGCTTGGAGAGACTTGAAATCTTTTCGCTGCTCTTCTGACTGACTGTGTCATAAGGTGCACTGGTCCTTGAAGCCTGTGTTGATGCCATGCCTTGATGCCATCTGCTTCTCGGTTGTTGGGGGCAGCCTTAAATGGAACGGGGTGTTAATTGTCACTGCCATGTGGCGCAAAGTGAAGGCTCGGTGCACGACCTTTCCTCTCCGGCTTCTGATGGTTGACTGAGCGGAGGGATGAGTGTGCTCAGCTGTCTTCGGCTGCTCTCGGACTGTAGGCAACCAGGCAGTGCTGTCGGCGTCGGTGCCTTCTCTGTTGTTTATTTTCCGCAATTCGCTTTGTACTGTAGTTTGTGTTCCTGTGGCCGATGCGTCAACTGCTGTAGGTGCACAGGTTTTTCCTGCCTCTCGTTTATGTCGCACCAGCTGATTGCTACACACCTCGAACTACCGATGTAAACACAGCAATGTGGGTAGTTTATGAGGGCGTGGTTGGTTTCAAGCCAGGGGAGCTCGAGGATGAGTTCCTCCCCTGGATCTTCCACAATCAAGAACATAGTTCGTTCCTGGTTTCCTATGATTTTCATGGGCAGGACTATGTGTTCAAGGGTGTGTAGCACTAAGTTGCGACAGACCAAGAGGACTTCCAAACTCATGCCGCTGGGTTTCAGTTAGCACGTCAACTTGCACAAAGTTGGCCGTTGCGACTTTGTCGAGGATTGCCATAAGCCTTCTTTCTCCCAGATGAACGGTGATCCGCGAAGGCATTGAAGTGCCTGTCGGGTCATTCAGCAAGTACATGGAGTTATGCTTTGCTGCGGGCGTTGATTTTGAAGGGACTTCTTTCTTGCTGGCTTCTGTTTTCTGCTGTTTGGCTATAAAGATGGGACAGTCTCTGTGGTAATGCTGCTCAGGGCAGTGCCAGCATTTCTGCAACTCTGGGTTATCGGTGAAGGGAGTGTGTTTGCCTTTCGTCTTTCTCCCTTGGGAGATGGCGAACAGATGGTCCTGCTATTTGCCTTGCTTTTAGCCTTTTCGTCTACATCTTATTCTCACATTCTGGCCCATCTCACTATTTATTTGACTGTCTGGCTTTGGGTTGCGGAGGTGGGACTTGACTGCGGGCGATAGAAGTCTAGTTATAAGAGCTTCACCTTCTCGTTCAGGGCAGCCAGGGTGTACTCTCTGCAGGAGGAGGGCTTTGTGCCTAATGAATTCGGCTTCTCCCATTTTCTGGTGCGTACCATGTAGTTCAACTATCAACGTAGCAATGACCTGGAGTCTGGAAAATTGGTTCAGAAGCCTCTCTTCCAGCTGGGTCCAACTGGTCACGTATGTCCCATATTTCTTCCATCAGTATTTGGCTTCGGCTTGTAGCTGGGGCTTCACCTTAGTTACCCACAGGGGAATGGTGTCTGGGCGCATTCAATTTTCCTGTGGCAAATGTCGAGGAAGACTCGTGGATCTTCTTGTGGCTTGCCAGTCTATTTTGACAGTGGCTCCAATTGTGTTGGGCTAGAAATTGGGCTAATCGGTTGAGTGTGTCGAGGCCTAATTCTTTGGTGTTGGCTCTCCTTGCATGTTGTGCATATATACAGTAAGCTGGCCAGGTCTTTGACCTCATCTCTCCACCCTAGGCGAGGTGGTGACAGATTCGGGGACACGTGTCGCAGGCTATTCTCACATTACCTTCCCTTGTGCATGTTTGATGATTGCATCTTTCCTGCTTCTCTCTGCAGGTCTGGCATCTGTACTCATGGCTGTAAAGATCACAGTCCTCGTCCTCCCATCCTAAACATAGTTGGTGAAAGTCTTGGCGGCAGTGGGTGCACTCAATTTTACGCTCTCTAGTGCCTGCACATTCTGGTCCTGCGCAGATCACTAAACGCTACGTGGCTTCATGAATGGGGTATTTGGTGGGGATGTGTTCCCTGGAATTCTAGTAACTTGGGTGACCTCAGTCAGCGGCGTTCCTCTGGTGTGCACGTGAGGAGCAGCAGGGCCCAGCCCACCGACTCTTCTACACTGGGTCAAGGCAACCCGCTGTCTATACTGCCTACATCCCCTCTTTTGAGGCCTAAGTGCTTGAGACTTTTTCGTCTAGAGGCCAAAATGGAGCTACTAAGGTCGTGGGGCACTTAGCGTTATGTGCAAGGTTTTGTTAAAATTCCTGGGGATGGCTTCCAGGGGGCCAATGCTATTGTGCCTAGGCATCTGCCGTCGGCTGCGCGTGACATCGGGGAAGGGAGGTGCATCTACACCCTCTGCTCCCTGCGATTGACGACGACTCTTGGAAGGCGTAGACTATTCCAGTAGGTGAGCTGCGGGATAACGCAAGGGACGGGTTGGCTGCTGAAAGGGTGGCCCCTTTTCTTCTGCGAGCACCTCATATATGTATGTACCCTGCTAGCCATGGGAGATTGGAGGAGGGAGGGAGTGGCAGTGATAGCTTAATTTCTCCTACAGTCTCTTCTAACGGTCGTTTCTCGTACAGTCATTGTTCCTAAAGTTGTTCGTCCTACAGGTATGAGAAACGACTTTGGGTCTACTGACTACTACTTGCCACCACCTCCCTGGCACTGGCAGTGATATGAAGTAAAAAATGATTGAAGCATTAGTGGATTTTGGGTTGACTCATTTCTAAGGTCTGGACTTGTCTTAGCTTGGAATTCCTGTGTGGTCAAGGTGTTTAAAATGAATAGTAAATAAAATAAAATAGCATGAAATATATATATTTTTTAATGTATTTTCAAGCGTAATTTTTTAACAAATGTTTACTGAAAAGACATAGGGGCCTCTGGCAGAAGAAATTATACTCGCACAATGACAAGTTCGGAAAAAAAAATTAAATAAAATTTAAACTTATCACTGTAGACTTCAGGTAGTTGCTGTAAAGCAAATTTGCGGCTAAAATTAGCAGATGGTCGTGTTGAACGTGTGTCTTAGCCGTAGCAAATGTACGTAATTTACGATGTTTGAAATGTTATATCACGTGTTACACATATTTATTACCGCCACTCTGAACAGTAACGGACACAAAACAGTTTGATTACGTGTCACTTATATGACTGCACAAATAATTAGCAACTTGCCAACAAAACGTGAAACGACGAGTCCAAAAACCAACTTAATGAACTGTTAGTAAAAGATCATTATGTCGTACGACGATCCATACGAAACAATGAAAGCGCAAACAAAAGTACTTGAGGTATGCAACATGTGATACAACACTAAACTCATGCAGCTAAATAAAATTACCGCCATTATCCAGCCTGAGTAGACCAAAATGTTTAATCACAACGAACTTTTGACGTTGCTACGGTATCCTGTAACTTGTTTTTAATTTGGCGCCAATCTCTTAACACATGACTCTATGATGTCGTACTTATGACGTACTGCGCAATTTCCTATTTCTTCTGCTTTCTTTAATACTTTTAGCTTCTCACTCACTGTAAACAAACACAATCGTCGTTTTGACATTTTGGTTTCTCAAAGAACTGTGTATGTGTGTCTAGCCACCCACGCTGTTGTCAAGTCTCTGCATACACCTGTTACCTACTCACGTAGCGCATAGACTTCAGATACAAATAATCCATGTAAGCCACGCACGTCCATTTTTGTAGTCCAGATTTTGGAAAGAAAAGGTGCGCGGAGTATATGGGCGAATACGGTATGTGTACATGCTGCACAATTTTTTAAATTTTTTTTTTTAAAGATGGTGCGAGTGCTACACTTGTTGAAATATACATAATTAGCTTTTTGCACACTGGTGTAGCATGGTTGATACTACAATTTATTTTTGCCGTTTTTTTAAATTATAGGGTACGTAAAACCTCTTTAAGTTGTTCCCATTTATGACTTTTGCACGTTAATAAGTTTGATAATACAGTAGAGTCCCGTTATAACGAGGTGTTACCGTTCCTAGTTCGAACCTCGCTATTGCCGAGGCCCTGCTGTCAACGAGTTTGGTCGATTTTGACCCCCCCAAAACAAAAAAAGTGCCCTAAAATTGCATCAACTTGTTACAACAGGGAATATTAACATTTTGTATTGATTCAATCATGTATTATTTACAAATGTTGGCTTGTGCCCTTCGCAATCAACACATAAAGTAAGTTTGCGGGGGACGTAACTCGGCCGCCGCAGTATCGTCCAAAACTCAGCCACTCTGCTACAGTGTCTTGGCACGGTATGGCCGGCGGCTGCTGCTGCTGCATGGCGTGATCGCCTCAAACCAAATAGCAACAAATACCGTATTTACTCGCATAATGGCCGCACATATTTGACCAAACTTTTGCCCCAAAAAAATGGGGTGCGGCCATAATGAGGTGATTTAAAAAAATTTGAAAAAAAAAAAAAAAAAAAATATGTGGGGAAAAAAGGTAATTAATTGCATTTGCATTTGTTAACAGGACTGACTTGTTAACATTAATTAATATTGCGTAGAAATATTAAGAATATTCCTGTGATTCGCCGATGACCAGCTGGCTTAACGTGTGTTTACGTGCACATGTAGTGCCGCGTGCCCGTTGCTGGCCGGGCCGCCAGGCGCCAGTGCCGGGTTGTATTCCAAGCTGACTAGCTGGCAACAGCGCAGTGAGTCATCATCTGCTGCAGCACATTCCATTCTCACCACCACTACCTCACGTCCCTTCCCCCTCCAGGTCATTCCGTGACCACCCAAGTGGAGTGTGAAACAGAGAAGGTAGATCAGCCAGACCACCTGGCTCGCGCGCGCTGTTGCTAGGTCTTCGGCTCCTCGCAGTATCTTACGCGCGGCATTGCATATGTGATGTAGCATTTTTACGATATTTAAATGTTGTGGGACACTTTATGAACGTATTAAAGTTCTGTACCTCGCACAAATATATTAGTACGTAGATTTAGGGGTTAAAAAAATTTTTTTTATGTGCATCTGGTTTATGTAGGTTATGAAGGTGTCTTGAATATACGCGGTTTTCGTTATCCGCGGAATCTTCTGGAACGAAATGCCGCGGATAAGGCGGGTCGACTGTATAGTCACAATTGGAGGTGTTAAAGAAAATGTTTCTGCATAATTATGACTTTCTTTTAATGAGAAGGGGTAAAGTAATCCAAGTGTAGTATTGTTTTTTTTTTGTGAATTTCTTAGACTTCTACTTAAAACCTTTAAACAAAATTAGGGAGGGTTTCAACACTTCAAAAACATTACTTCTTAAAGAAGTCTGTGATTGATGACTGCTTCTTTTTACCATAGCTGGTAGCAACCCACTTTTTTACATGCATGAAACTCGCCCACACGTCACTTCCAGCATCACTACGCAGCATGCCATTTGACAAAGCATCAATGGCATCGAGCATCCGCTCTCTTGTCGGCTTTGGTACGTATTCTTCCTCCCCCTCTTCATATGTCGTGGACTCCTCTTGAACATTTAATAGTTCGTCATCATTCATGGCCCCCCCACGTCAGTATGTCGTCATCAACGGTGAGGTAATCCTTGTACGTGACACCTGGCGCTAGTTTATCCCACAATTCCTTTGCGATCGGAAGGACCGACAAAGGGAGAACGTCGTCACGAGAGGTACTAGGTTGAAGCTCTGCAGATCCACCAGGTTGAGGCTCTGTAGACTTGTCAGTCGCAAGTGAAGCAGTATTGTCACAGAGCTCAGCTTTGACTCTGTCTTCGGCAGCCGGAGTGTCTCGGTTATTAGGGTTGTCCACAATTTCTGAGACATGTTCTAGTTTGTCAGCAACAACAAACTGTGCATGTCTGAAACAATTGGCAATGTGTTCGGGTTTCACTGCATCCCAGCTGGTGCAAATTGCTCTGATAGCCCTTAGCACATCCCACTTCCTCGGC